>JBBDGP010005657.1:0-99076 GCA_037952835.1 Lithobates septentrionalis
CTCTCTCTCTCCTCCTCTCCTCTCCTCCTCTCTCCCTCCTCTCCTCCTCTCTCCTCCTCTCCTCTCTCTCCTCTTCTCCTCTCCTCTCTCTCCTCTTCTCCTCTCCTCTCCTCTCTCTCCTCTTCTCCTCTTCTCCTCTTCTCCTTCTCTCCTCTTCTCCTTTCTCCTCTTCTCCTTTCTCCTCCTCTCTCTCCTCTCTCCTCCACGCTCTCCTCCTCTCTCCTCTTTTTCTCCTCCTCTCTCCTCTTCTTCTCCTCCTCTCTCTCCTCTCTCCTCTTCTTCTTCTCCTCCTCTCTTCTCTTCTTCTCCTCCTCCTCTTCTTCTCCTCCTCTCTTCTCTTCTTCTTCTCCTCCTCTCTTCTCTTCTTCTTCTCCTCCTCTCTTCTCTTCTTCTTCTCCTCCTCTCTTCTCTTCTTCTTCTCCTCCTCTCTCCTCTTCTTCTTCTTCTCCTCCTCTCTCCTCTTCTTCTTCTTCTCCTCCTCTCTCCTCTTCTTCTTCTTCTTCTTCTTCTTCTCCTCCTCTCTCCTCTCTCCTCTTCTTCTCCTCCTCTCTCCTCTTCTTCTTCTTCTCCTCCTCTCTCCTCTCTCCTCTTCTTCTCCTCCTCTCTCCTCTCCTCTTCTTCTCCTCCTCTCTCCTCTTCTTCTCCTCCTCTCTCCTCTTCTTCTCCTCCTCTCTCCTCTTCTTCTTCTCCTCCTCTCTCCTCTTCTTCTTCTCCTCCTCTCTACTCTCTCCTCTTCTTCTCCTCCTCTCCTCCTCTCTCCTCTCTCTTCTTTCTCCTCCTCTCTCCTCTCTCTTCTTCTTCTCCTCCTCTCTCCTCTCTCTTCTTCTTCTCCTCCTCTCTCCTCTCTCCTCTTCTTCTCCTCCTCTCTACTCTCTCCTCTTCTTCTCCTCCTCTCTACTCTCTCCTCTTCTTCTCCTCCTCTCTACTCTCTCCTCGTCTTCTCCTCCTCTCTACTCTCTCCTCTTCTTCTTCTCCTCCTCTCTCTTCTTCTTCTCCTCCTCTCTCTTCTTCTTCTCCTCCTCTCTCCTCTTCTTCTCCTCCTCTCTCCTCTTCTTCTTCTTCTCCTCCTCTCTACTCTCTCCTCTCTCCTCCTCTCCTCCTCTCTCCTCTCACAAAGTCATCCCGGTAATGGCTGGTGACTGTTCTCACAATGCAGTCTGGATTTGTGTTCTCCATCCAGTAGGAGGACCAGGTATTATCCTTTATAGAATGGTTGGTTGGATATTTTTGTATGAAAGGTGTATATAGAATGATTGATTTTAGTCATATATTTCCAGTTCTTTCCTTGCAGATAAACTGGTTGGCGTTCATTGTACACATGGGTTGAACAGGACAGGATATTTGGTTTGCAGGTAAGTGGTCTTCCTACTTTATATAACATTATACATTTTATCATGTGGGGATACATTGGCAAACCACATTTCATATATAGCAATGACGAGACCCAATAAACAATGAAACTGTCTAAGATGAATGTCCAGTCAGCTTACCTGCCATCCAGATTTCAATCCTCCGCACTTGAATGACCTGAGAGACGGGGCTCATGGGTGGTGGGACTAGAGGTTCAGTGGTTTCTTCTGGCCTTTCAGGCTTTGTCAGGACAATAGGAGGTCAGCAGTAGTGGGGCCGAGTCCTGCTCTATCTCTGTCAATGGACGCAGTAGCAGGACTCGGGAGCGTGACCCCATGGAAAGCGGCTCTCTGTGGGGGGCAATTGAGAAAAGGAGCCAGGAATGCTCCGAGGGGACCCCAGAATAGGAGGATTGGGACCGCTCTGTGCAAAACCCCTGCACAGAGGAGGCAAGTAGGACATGTTTGTTATTTCTTTTTTTTTTTTTTTTAATTCTTTATTTGCAAAGAGGCAGGAAAACAGCAATATACAAACATCAATAGAACGGGCACATCAATTTTCCACATTTTACGTACAGTTCTACAGATTAATCCTTACTAGCAATACAACCTGATAACGTGTGTAATCCTATACAGTTTTACCCTAGTTAACCGCTTTACAATTCAAGGAGGCCTGCTGTGCCAGGTTTACTATTATGTATTACCTCTTGTTGTATTTTCTTTTCTTAATTTTCTGTGTTCTCCCTCCTTTTCCCTTATCTGTATACCGTAGTATGCGAACAAAGATAAACTAAGAACGGAAAGAGAAGGAGACAAGTAAAGCATAGAGAGCGAGGGGAAGAGGGATGAGGAGAGAAGAGAGAGGGAAAGAGAAACAAAACAAAAAAAAAAGGGAGGGGGGGGGGGAGAACCACCCCTCTCCAGCCACACCTACAGTGTCTCCACATTCCAATTCTCCAACTTACTAAATATCTAGGCCGCCAGCCCTGCATACTCTTCTGAGTAGAAAAATTGGAGCCAATAATACCACTTCTTAGAGAACTGTTCTCCACGTCCCTGGTCAATGGCCACGAGGTCCTCCATTTTGTGAATATCAACTATCTCAACCATACCGCAATACCCAGGGGGCTCCGTCCTTTTCCAGAATAGGGGAATACAACTTTTCGCCGCCGTAATCAATGAGAGCAGGATTGATTTCCTGTATGCCTTGCTTGGTATTTCATGATGGTGTAATAAAAAGAATTTGGGGGTCTTGGGCAGCTCCCTATCTGTAAACTTCTGTGTGATCCGGTGTACTTCTGACCAGAAAGGTGCAAGAAGCCTACAAGACCAGAATATGTGAAGAAGAGAGCCCTCTTCCTCTCCACACCTCCAGCAAATATCCGCGCTCTGAGGAAACATCCGATGTACTCTGTCTGGTGTGTAATATGTGATAGGACCTTGAACCCCGCTTCCTGTTGGGCCGCACAGATCGAAGTCTTGTAGGTAAAGAGAAATATTCTCTCTGCCTGTCTCTCTCGTTTAGCTTTATTCCCAAGACTCGTTCCCACTTAGCTAGATAAGGAGGTCTAAATCCCTCGGGGGGTGAGATAAGGAGCTGGTAAGTTAATGAAATGGCATGGCGCAACGGCTCCTGCTCCGAACAAATACGTTCGAATGCTGTCAGTGCTCGCAAGAAAGGTGCCGGTGAGGGCTGTGCTCTAAGAAAATGCGCTAATTGGACCTTTTGCCAAAAAGAAAGGCTCGCCAGGAGGGGATCATCCATAATTTCCTCCCTGGTCATCCATTTCCCATTCCCAATGAAGTGACGGAGCTGAGACCTGTTACACCCCTTAAGAGCTTGGAATCTGGGTTCCTTCACTCCTGGGCTAAAGGCAGGATTATCAGTTACTGGGGTTAGTGGTGAGGGAGTGGGCACAATCGAGTGTTTTCTCTAAATATTTTTTGGGCCATTCGCCACGTCTCACCCACTGTAGGATGGTCTGTTATGCGGACTGGTAAATTCTTCTGACACCATGGCAGTCCCTCTAGCTCCACACCCGTCAAACACTTTTCTATTTGAATCCATTGTTTTAGTGTCCCATGGAGACACCAGTCAATTATTCTTGTCAAATGGCAAGCTGAATGATAGAGAGCCACATCTGGAAGAGCAATTCCACCGAGCATTTTTGGTAACCGTAGGATTGATTGGGCGAGCCGTGGGGGCTTTCTAGCCCAAATAACCAGGGTCAACTCCCTATTTGCTGCTCTTAGAAATGCCTTTGGAATCCTAACGGGTAGAGTCTGGAGATAGTATAAAATGCGGGGCATAACATTAATTTTTACTATACTACATCTTCCAAACCAGGAGAACAAACCCGATTGCCACTTCTGCAGATCTTTTTTAATGTCTCAGCATGGGAGGAAAATTAAAAGTGAATAGGTCTTCCACCTTCTTTGGTAGACGGATGCCCAAGTATTTGATACAGGAATCCGCCCACTTAAAGGGAAAATCTGCTTGCAGCAGTTTAGCCAATGAACTTGGCATGGATATATTTAGGGCTTCCGATTTTTGGAAGTTAACTTTAAAATTAGATAATTTACCGTATGCCCTGAGCTCTGACATCAAGTTAGGTGTGGAGACTAGGGGATTAGATATAAAGAAGAGCAGGTCGTCCGCGAAGGCCGCTATTTTGGGAGACGTGGAGTCCTTCAGGTGTATCCCTGATATGTTAGGATTGTCTCTCACCGTACGGAGAAAGGGCTCCAATGCTAAGATAAATATTAAAGGGGATAGGGGACACCCCTGCCTTGTCCTGTTGGCAATAGCAAAAGGGGAGGATAGCAGTCCCTTTACTTTCACCTGAGCCGATGGTCTAGAATATATGGCTAACATCCAGTTCATCATCCTCTGTCCCAATCCTTTGTGATATAGGGTCTCGATCAAGAAGGGCCAGTTCACCCTATCGAACGCCTTTTCGGCATCGGTAGAGAGAAGTAGCATTGGGATTCCCTTCATTCGTGCTGCGTGGATAAGGTTGATTGCTTTCGTGGTGTTATCCCTCGCCTCTCTGGAGGGCACAAATCCGACCTGATCTGAGTGGATAATTGACGGGATCCAATCCGATAATCTCATGGATAGAACTTTGGTAAAGATCTTTAGATCCACATTAAGGAGGGATATAGGCCTATAATTCTGACAATACAACGGATCTTTCTCCTCCTTTGGAATCACCGAAATGAACGCCCGTAATGAATCCTGAGGTAGACTCGTCCCCTCCCCGGTGTCATTATAGGCCGCAAGAAAGTGTGGTGTCAGGATACCCCCGAATGTCTTATAGTATGACAGCGAGTATCCGTCTGGGCCTGGGGCTTTACCTTTTTGCATACGGGTGATGGCCAGTGCTACCTCCTCCTCCGATATCGGTTCCTCCATAGTTGCTAATGCCTCATCAGGCAGCCGAGGGAGACCCGATTTCTGGATATATTCTCGTATAGCCTCCCTTTCTCTTACTTTATCACTAGCCGACAATAATTGTGGAAGGTTATATAAAGAGGTATAATATTTGCGGAAATGTTCCGCAATGTCCTCCGTAATATGTACTTTATGGCCCTGTTCTCCCATGAGCTCAGGGATGAACGTTTGTGCCCTCGCTAGCAATTTACCACATTTGTTGCTGTGCTCGTAGAAAGTGCGTTTGCATTTTGCGATCACTGCCTTAGCTTTGAACATCGCCAGGGATCTCAATTGATTTCTCAGAGTTGTAAGCTCCAAAAGCGTTTGAGGTACAAGGGATTGTTTATGTATGGATTCCAGTACCCTAATTTTATCTAAGAGGTCAAGGATTTGCTGAGACCTCGCCTTCTTGAGGCGAGTACCAATTTTTATTAGAATTCCTCTGATAGTGCACTTGTGTGCCTCCCAGATCATCTGAGGTGTACTATCCGGGCCGACATTATCCGAAAAAAAGTTTCTAAGTTCCCTCGCCACCTCCTCCACCACCTCAGGATCTTGAAGTAATGAGTCATTAAGCTTCCATTGCCATTGTTTAGGCACATGTGGTATGAAGTCTATGTCAACAAAGACCGGAGCGTGGTCTGAAAAAGTGATGGACCCTATAGATGCCGATCGTACCCTAGACAGCATGGATTGGGGTAGCATAAAAAGATTGATTCTCGTATAGGAATCATAAGGATGAGAATAGAAGGTGTAGTCCCTCTGTGTCGGGTTCAACACCCTCTACACATCGACCAGGTGAAAGGCATGAAAATTCCTTTTTAAGCGCTTGAGTGCTGCATAAGAAATTTGGGAAGTTTATGTTTGTTATTTCAAAAAAAAAAACAAAAAAAAAACCTACCCTTTACAACCCCTTTAAATGACCTGTGTTACTGACAATGGGGTTCTCAGAACCAGTACACACCTATAACAAAAAAAGGGATGATGGGAGCTCCGAGAGAGTTCACCACCAAAAGAGGTTCCATAAAGAACAAGTGCGGAATGAATATAAAAATTATATACTCGAGTATAAGTCGAGTTTTTCAGCACATTTTTTTTGTGCTGAAAGTGCCCCCCTCGAGCACTTTTCTGCAGAAACAAATTTCATTTTCCGAACCTACTTTGGGGCCCTGTATCTCAGGGCCACTTTGTGCTAGGAACCCCAATTTTGGTGTGCCAACCCAGGGAAACTGGTACCACAACATATCCAAAGCGGGGGTTCCTAGCACTAAGTGGCCCCGAGATACGGGGCCCCAAATTCGGTTCGGAAAATGTCATTCTCTGCTGCAGAAAAGTGCTTGACATTTTCTGAACCGACTTTGGGGCCACGTATCTCAGGGCTACTTTGTGCTAGGAACCCCAAATTTAGTATGCAAACCTAGTGGAACTGGTACCACAACATATCCAAAGCTGGGGTTCCTAGGACCAAGTGGCCCCGAGATACGGGGCCCCAAAGCTGGTTCGGAAAATGTCATTCTCTGCTGCAGAAAAGTGCTTGACATTTTCTGAACCGAATTTTGGGTCCCTGTATCTCGGGGACACTTGATGCTAGAAACCTCAGCTTTGGATATTTTATGGTGCTAGTTCCACTGAGTTTGCACACCAAATTTGGGGTTCCTAGCACTAAGTGGCCCCGAGATATGGGGCCCCAAAGTCGGTCAACTGTGTCCATCTGCAGAAATGTCATTTCGGGACCATTTGGGTTCAGAGACCCCAAATTTTGGCTGCAGCTAGGGGGCATCTAGGAACCCTTAACTACCGAGTTTGAAGTTTGGGGTCCTATGGCTGCAAATGGGCACAGTGAGGCTGCAAATGGGCATTGTTGACCCTCTTTTCCACTTACAGTAGCTGTGCATTTCTCACCCTCGTCTTATACTCGGGTCACTACGTTTTTCCCATTTTTTTGTGGTAAATTAGGGCCTCGACTTATACTCGGAACGACTTATACTCGGAACGACTTATACTCAAGTATATACGGTAGTATACTTAATTAATTACCAATAATACAAAAATCTATTAATGTATAAGCAAAAATAACTCCCACCTTATACCAGCAGAGAAAACATGACCTGGGCTCACAGGCACCTACCGCTCTCAATCTGTAGAGATAATAAGTTATGGGGAAACCAGCAATAGCTTCTATTATGTTCATAAATAATATACCGGGAGTAATAATCAATGATAAATCCTCAAACAGAGGAAAGAATATCTGGCTCTCCCGGGAAAAGGGCCACAATTTAGATGGCCACATCTCCACATGAGTTCATAGAGCAGATCTCAAGTCCATGGTGGTGTATAGCTGATATATTGGAGTCCATCCATATACTTCCCATGAAGTGTTAATTGGCCAATCTATTTTTGTAATGTTACTAATGGAAATATAAGGATAATTGGCTATCAAGCTATGCTGGTTACTTTGCATGCACAGCAAGCGACTGGGGTCAGTAGTTGGTAGAAGTAATAAGAAAAAGGCAGCAGAGCTTCAGTCAGGAAAGCAGAAACTTTGTATCAGCAAAGAGAGATCCATAACTTCTACTAGGTGACCACAGTTTTATAGATGGCTCTGATGAAGAGTCCACTCACCTGAAAGGCAGTTCAATATGGGCCTCTCTATGTAGAATAACCATAGAGCAAACAAACACATCCCACAGCGGATCATTCCTAGAGAGTGTATATACAGCTCGCCGCGCCTATTAATGTCCGTTCTGCATATGCTGCCGTGCCTCCCGTGGTGCTCTGCCGGTATCGTGGCCACCCAAATAGTGTTTCTTTCTGCTACCAAGTTGTAGCAGTTTGCATGAGGCAGTGTGGTAGATTGCCAGGTGTGGCCTGGAGCATGAGCGTAATGACATCAACACGTTTTACTCACATGGTCACCTGAGCTTCTTCAGGACATCATGTTCTCTCTGTGCATGCGTCTGTTTTCTCTGGATAATCTGGTTTCCTCCCACACCCCAAACACATGCCGGTAGGTTCATTGACTAAATTGGGCCTAGTTTGTATGCATGTAAGATAGATTGTGTGACAGAACCACTTGGCACCCCCCGATTAGGTGCTTCCTTCCCCCAAACAGTGCCTCCTGCCCCCCAAAGTGTTTAGAGCACACGGAGAGCTAATACCAGCCCCTTTTACCCTAATCATCGTACACAGACAAGATGTTGGGATAGAACCAAAGGAATGCCTGTTTGTTGAAATCCAAGACACATACTTTATAATCGGTGCACAAAAAAATGCTGGACAGCCGCACTCCAATGCAACACCATTATTGTGTCTAATAAAATCCATACAGGCAACCCGTACAGGCAACCCGTACATAGGCAACCCATACATAGGCAACCCATACAGGGGCAACCCATACGGGCAACCCATACAGGGGCAACCCATACAGGGGCAACCCATACAGGGGCAACCCATACAGAGGCAACCCATACAGAGGCAACCCATACAGAGGCAACCCATACAGAGGCAACCCATACAGAGGCAACCCATACAGGGGCAACCCATACAGGGGCAACCCATACAGGCAATCCATACAGGCAACCCATACAGGGGCAACCCATACAGAGGCAACCCATACAGAGGCAACCCATACAGAGGCAACCCATACAGAGGCAACCCATACAGAGGCAACCCATACAGAGGCAACCCATACAGAGGCAACCCATACAGAGGCAACCCATACAGGGGCAACCCATACAGAGGCAACCCATACAGAGGCAACCCATACAGAGGCAACCCATACAGAGGCAACCCATACAGAGGCAACCCATACAGAGGCAACCCATACAGAGGCAACCCATACAGGCAACCCATACAGGCAACCCATACAGGCAACCCATACAGAGGCAACCCATACAGAGGCAACCCATACAGAGGCAACCCATACAGGCAACCCATACAGGCAACCCATACAGAGGCAACCCATACAGGCAACCCATACAGAGGCAACCCATACAGAGGCAACCCATACAGAGGCAACCCATACAGAGGCAACCCATACAGAGGCAACCCATACAGAGGCAACCCATACAGAGGCAACCCATACAGAGGCAACCCATACAGGCAACCCATACAGGCAACCCATACAGGCAACCCATACAGGCAACCCATACAGAGGCAACCCATACAGAGGCAACCCATACAGGCAACCCATACAGGGGCAACCCATACAGGGGCAACCCATACAGGGGCAACCCATACAGGGGCAACCCATACAGGGGCAACCCATACAGGCAATCCATACAGGCAATCCATACAGTCAATCCTTACAGTCACAGAGGTTCAAGGACAATAGCCGACGTGTTTTCACACCACTAGTGGGTGCTTAGTCAACATACTTTATACCCCACAGGACATCACACACTCAAGGTTTATGCATGAAGGTAAAAAACCTTCTCTGTGCAGCTCCAACCCAGCCCCCCAATACTTGCCCAAGCCCCATCTCGATCCAGCAATGTCCACAAGAGCCTCAGCTTTCCAGGGACTCTCCCTCTTCATTTGCTGAGAGCCATTGGCAGAGAATTTGAAGCAGCCTATGAATGGCTGAGCACCGCACAACCTAATTGTTTTGTTATGGGAGCGGCATGAGATGTTTGCATCCCACAACTGGAGCATGGAGCTGTATACTGTATAGAGCTGTATACTGCATAGAGCTGTATACTGTATAGAGCTGTATACTGCATAGAGCTGTATACTGTATAGAGCTGTATACTGCATAGAGCTGTATATATACTGCATAGAGCTGTATATATACTGCATAGAGCTGTATATATACTGCATAGAGCTGTATACTGCATAGAGCTGTATACTGCATAGAGCTGTATACTGCATAGAGCTGTATACTGCATAGAGCTGTATACTGCATAGAGCTGTATACTGCATAGAGCTGTATACTGCATAGAGCTGTATACTGCATAGAGCTGTATATATACTGCATAGAGCTGTATATATACTGCATAGAGCTGTATATATACTGCATAGAGCTGTATATATACTGCATAGAGCTGTATATATACTGCATAGAGCTGTATATATACTGCATAGAGCTGTATATATACTGCATAGAGCTGTATATATACTGCATAGAGCTGTGTACTGCATAGAGCTGTGTACTGCATAGAGCTGTGTACTGCATAGAGCTGTGTACTGCATAGAGCTGTGTACTGCATAGAGCTGTGTACTGCATAGAGCTGTGTACTGCATAGAGCTGTGTACTGCATAGAGCTGTATACTGCATAGAGCTGTATACTGCATAGAGCTGTATACTGCATAGAGCTGTATACTGCATAGAGCTGTATACTGCATAGAGCTGTATACTGCATAGAGCTGTATACTGCATAGAGCTGTATATATACTGCATAGAGCTGTATATATACTGCATAGAGCTGTGTACTGCATAGAGCTGTATACTGCATAGAGCTGTATACTGCATAGAGCTGTATACTGCATAGAGCTGTATACTGCATAGAGCTGTATATATACTGCATAGAGCTGTATATATACTGCATAGAGCTGTATATATACTGCATAGAGCTGTATATATACTGCATAGAGCTGTATATATACTGCATAGAGCTGTATATATACTGCATAGAGCTGTATATATACTGCATAGAGCTGTATATATACTGCATAGAGCTGTATATATACTGCATAGAGCTGTATATATACTGCATAGAGCTGTATATATACTGCATAGAGCTGTGTACTGCATAGAGCTGTGTACTGCATAGAGCTGTGTACTGCATAGAGCTGTGTACTGCATAGAGCTGTGTACTGCATAGAGCTGTGTACTGCATAGAGCTGTGTACTGCATAGAGCTGTATACTGCATAGAGCTGTATACTGCATAGAGCTGTATACTGCATAGAGCTGTATACTGCATAGAGCTGTATACTGCATAGAGCTGTATACTGCATAGAGCTGTATACTGCATAGAGCTGTATACTGCATAGAGCTGTATACTGCATAGAGCTGTATACTGCATAGAGCTGTATATATACTGCATAGAGCTGTATATATACTGCATAGAGCTGTATACTGCATAGAGCTGTATATATACTGCATAGAGCTGTATATATACTGCATAGAGCTGTATATATACTGCATAGAGCTGTATATATACTGCATAGAGCTGTATATATACTGCATAGAGCTGTATATATACTGCATAGAGCTGTGTACTGCATAGAGCTGTGTACTGTATAGAGCTGTGTACTGTATAGAGCTGTGTACTGTATAGAGCTGTGTACTGTATAGAGCTGTGTACTCCATAGAGCTGTGTACTCCATAGAGCTGTGTACTCCATAGAGCTGTGTACTCCATAGAGCTGTGTACTGTATAGAGCTGTGTACTCCATAGAGCTGTGTACTCCATAGAGCTGTGTACTGTATAGAGCTGTGTACTCCATAGAGCTGTGTACTCCATAGAGCTGTGTACTCCATAGAGCTGTGTACTCCATAGAGCTGTGTACTCCATAGAGCTGTGTACTCCATAGAGCTGTGTACTGTATAGAGCTGTATACTCCATAGAGCTGTGTACTCCATAGAGCTGTGTACTCCATAGAGCTGTGTACTCCATAGAGCTGTGTACTGTATAGAGCTGTATACTCCATAGAGCTGTATACTCCATAGAGCTGTGTACTCCATAGAGCTGTGTACTCCATAGAGCTGTGTACTGTATAGAGCTGTGTACTCCATAGAGCTGTGTACTCCATAGAGCTGTGTACTCCATAGAGCTGTGTACTCCATAGAGCTGTGTACTCCATAGAACTGTGTACTCCATAGAGCTGTGTACTCCATAGAGCTGTGTACTCCATAGAGCTGTGTACTCCATAGAGCTGTGTACTCCATAGAGCTGTGTACTCCATAGAGCTGTGTACTCCATAGAGCTGTATACTACATACAGTTTATATATAGCAGGCACACGTGTTAGAGCAGGAAATACTTTGCTTTGGCCAGCTTGGCACAAAGGAACTATTTAAAGGAGAAGTGCAGCCAGATCTCGTTTGGCTGTACTTCTCTTATGGGTCACAGGAGTGCAGTTTGTTTTTCAGTTCTGTGACCCGCTCTCTGCTGACATCACAGAAATCAGTCCAGGTACCGCGTCATCCTGACAATGGGAGTCGGGATCCACCAGGTGCCTGGACTGACACCCGGCTCAGCCTCTCACAGAGCTGCTGATTGACAGTCAGAATCTCTGTGGATCTGTGAGAACGGAGATATTCGATCACTCAGTTCTCAGTGCAGAGACGCCGGGGGACCGACGCTTCATCCACCTAGGTTAGTATGAAACTGAAAAAACAAATCTTTACTTCTCTTTTAATGTGACCGTAAAGCCAGAGATCAGCTTTAGGACCATGGTACACTCATATTTAAGGTGCCACATGGTGCCAAGAAATTTTCTCACCCCCACAATGGACACCCCTCTGACCGCATGCATGAGTTCTTCCCCACATCAACTGTCAGATTTGAAATCGACTAAAATGTTGGGGGAAGGGGTGTGAAGGAACAAATGTCCTGTCTGTGGCTGCAGCAAATGGGATTTGTCGTTCTGATTCGGTGGTGATTTCCCTCACAGTCCATTGACTCTTCCTCCAGTTCTCTAAGGCTCTATTCACACCCAGGTGTTTGGAATCGCAGGCAGAATCACAGATTCCAGAATCGCAGCAAAACGTGGGATGCGATTGCGATGTCTTGTTAAACCCCAGTCACGGTGCGATTTTTACAGTGATTAGTGGGCAATAAATTGCACTGCAAACACAGCAAAATCACTTCAGTCTCGCCAAAAAAGAATCTCTTGCTCCATTTTGAGCGACAAGCTTTGTGCGTTGCGATTTTGCTGCGATTGCAGCACGATATTTTTGGTTGCCAATCGAGGCACAAAAACACTGCGACATTAACAAGTAATGGCATTGCAATCACGTCCCGCATTTTGGCGCGATTCTGGAATCCCGAGCAAAGAACGCAGTGATTCCAAACGCCTAGGTGTGAATGGAGGCTTAGGGAAAGCCTTTGTATGAACATAGAGCTGGAGGAGGAGCCTGGCATTGCACCCGTGATTCACTGAATATGTACAAAATATATGTGCATTACTTCTTTTTTGTACAAAGGATGGGCTTCGCCTTTAAAGTTAACCCACCAAGATAAAATGTCAGTATCCTCTGTTCATGTAAAGTTCTCCCTCGGCCTGACAGCGGATCCCCCGCTCATGTCATTCAGGAGGAGGAGAGAGGCAGCGGGTCACGTGAGTGCCGATCGGCGCTCTGTAAACAGGTATATAGCTGCATTATTTTTATAAGTGAAAAGATTAGTAAAATACTGCGCCAACCAAGGTGTGAGCAGCCAACACCTCAATCAGACTAATTGTGATCAAAATGTAAGTAAAAGTGTAGCTCTGGGAATAAACGAAAAAAAAGAGGCTAACCAAAATGTATCAAAGGGTTAGTCTCCCATGTTAGAAAGCGTCAGAATGTTTATCAATATATAATGTGTAATTCACAACTTATAAGAGTGAAAGAAAGCGTCACGTGACATAAAGTCGCGAAAAAACGCATCTAACAAAATGATCAATAACACAGGTAGTGTCAGTGAAAAATACAGTGCATGTGGAAGTGCAAAAACAGTGTATATAAATACAATGAAATGAAGAGCCTCAACATACAATGTTATGCATACAAATAAAAGGCCCGTGATGGATCTTATAGAAGTCAAAGACACGGTACTGTAACAGCTGAAAACAAAAAGTACAAAATAAATGATAAATGGATAGAAGTCCCAGAAGTGGTAATAATAAACCGTGGTATTGTAAAAATGCAACTGCTGCATTTATTGGACAGTCTCTGGGGCAAATATATTCACTGGTGGATGTACACCCGGGAGTGCCTTCACCATCCAGGGAGGGAGAAGAGAAAAAGGTACTCTTACCAAGAGTGGTGGACCCAGCTCACCGTACGGTGGTGGGCTAGGGTTACCCATACCCCAGTTGAAGTCTCTTAAGACGAAACGCGTAGGGTTAATACGCTGGACCCGGCCACCTCAAACTGCGCTGTCCTTTATTTATTCATTTGAATTGTTTTTATCGAATATTTTTTGCTTGGATATCCATTTTTTATTGCAAATAAATCCCAACATACGGAGTCACACCATGTGGAGATTCTTCTTTTTTTCTTTTATATGCCTTTAATACTACACACCTTTCCTGGAGGAGAAATTTTTAGTGAGCTGATACCTGCGTGGTGTTGGAGTGTTCCATCTATCTCCAAAAAAATTGGCGTCCTGGATGTCTATTTGCCTATGGAGGAGGTTATCGTGTAGCTCACCCTGGGAGCTTGACTTCACATCTCCGTTTTCATGCCTGATTGACCCACCACCATACGGTGAGCTGGGTCCACCACTCTTGGTAAGACTACCTTTTTCTCTTCTCCCTCCCTGGATGGTGAAGGCACTCCCGGGTGTACATCCACCATTCAATATATTTGCCCCAGAGACTGTCCGATAAATGCAGCAGTTGCATTTTTACAATACCACGGTTTATTGTTACTACTTCTGGGACTTCTATCCATTTATCATTTATTTTGTACTTTTTGTTTTCAGCTGTTACAGTACCGTGTCTTTGACTTCTATAAGATCCATCACGGGCCTTTTATTTGTATGCATAACATTGTATGTTGAGGCTCTTCATTTAATTGTATTTATATGCACTGTATTTTTCACGGACACTACCTGTGTTATTGATCATTTTGTTGCGTTTTTTTTACGACTGTCGCATGACGCTTTCTTTCACTCTTATTTTTATAAGGCACAGACACAGGAGCAATTTACATGAATAAATAGAGGATACTGACAAAAATGTACAGTAATTTGAGCAGCAGGAGGGAAGGGGGCGGGGCACGGACACGGAGCTGACAGGCGGGGAGGGGAGGGGGAAGAGCACAGAGAAGAGAGCGGATGACGGAAGCACGTAAACTGACCGCGGTGTCAGAGCTCATCAGCCATGATCAACCGTGGTCAGTTTACAGGGGGGAGGGCAGAAACTGGCAGGATTAGCCTAACCCTAAGGTTAACATAGACTTTAAATTCAGAGGAAGTTGTGCCCAAATGTCTCTTTGTTTGGTTACATCCCGTCTCTCTTTGTAGGTATATGATTGATGTGCTTGGTGTGGTGCCATCTGAAGCTATAGAAAGTGAGTATCTTGGAGAATATTCTATTCTTTACCATGGTTTGATTGTATTGGATATTTGAAAGCAGCATTTCGTGTATTCCCTTTATTAACTTTGATACTTTGCAGGATTCAACAAAAGCCGCGGACACTGCATAGAACGGAAGAACTATCTTGATGACCTCTTAGAGGGCAAACCTAGGAGGTAAGTTGCCACTTAGTTAGCGACTTTGTATTGTAAAATTTAAGAGGTGCTTTTCGAAGTTCAGGTATTTTTGGATATTATATCTGTACACATGTTAGTTTTTTTTTTCTTTTGGAGGGCGATATCCTCATACCACATCTCAGACTCCTCACCCCCACTAGTACCTATCTGAAGAAGTCCAAACTACTCGATGTATTGAAGCTGGAGAGCGCTGCCTACCTAGTTTTCTCTTTTCATTTCCAATAGTTTGTATTGTTTTTAGTGCAAAAATAAAACCCCTGCACATCTCATTTAAAAGGAATCATGACAAAAAGGTGAACATTTTCAGGGTTTACAAAATTCCACTTTAGATCTTCACATATAAAATTTTACGCTTTCTCTGTACATCCTTTTAGCTTACGTGTGGGTGGAGCAGTTCCACTCAGTCTCATAATAAGTGAAGCCCCACCCCCACAGGGCCCCGATAGCCTGGATGAGATAAGGTGGAACTTGGGTAGGGCTGGGAGAGTGGCCCCTATAAGGGGAATTTTATACATTTTTGTGCCCGCCTCTGAACCATAATGAAATGCCCTGCGGGCCGCTGTATATGGGATAATATTCTATAGAGAAGATAGGACTTTGACTATTTCATTTTGTCTTTTTTATTGACCATTATCCAAGATAATTAAGTCTTGACCACGTCCAATGGAATGGTAGGAGACTTCCAGGATCTAGCAATAGTTCTGCAAGCCCTATATTTCTGCTTAATGCTTTTCTTCTTTTTGATGTTTCCTGCTTTAGAAGATATTATACCAGAGTTAGTTCACACCAGAGACGTGGTCATTTATTTCTCTGTCATACATCGTAGGTCACAGAACATCATATTCATTGCAATAGGGTCATGGTGCCATCTTCAGGTAAATGGATACTGTAATCCTTTCCCGGCTAGGCACAGCCTCAGGTTTTTTTAGTGTCTTGGGTAATGTCTGCAATCTCTACACATCTACTTTTCTTAGCTAGAATTTCTCCAAATTCTCAGTAGGAACAGGAGATTGGCTATATCCTGTTCTGTTACCTAAGGCCAAGAGGAATGGTATCTGCACCACACGATGAATGTGCAGGGATGGTTTTGTAATGTTTTCTGCGTTGGACCCTGCTCGATTTTAGATTTCCTGGCAGTTTGGCAGAGTGCTATACAGGTCCAAGGTGGGGATCCCCAACCAGGCAGTCGTTTTCCTGAAGGCCCACCGAGATGGGTGAAGTTTGGGACCCCTGTGGGTTCTGAGGTGTGGAACAATGAGTGCCTCTGCTGGGGGTCCGTCTGGTGGCTGTACCCTAAATGGGGAAATTTCCTTCCTGTGTCTCCTGATTATCTATCCTCTCCTCCATTGAGGTTTTTACATTATCTGTTATCTTACATTGTAGCCGCTCTGAGCCTTACACTGCAGGGATAGTGTTTTATTGAAGCGGACCGGGACTGCTATCTCTGGGGCTGAAGATGAACTGGATCATTGTGTAATAAACCTTTTGGGTACCAATACGAAAGATTAATTCCCTTGCCAATTTTCCTGGGACCTGTGATATTGGGTAGAATATGTAATTCATATGTTGGTGAAACATAACGTGTCGTCGTACGAGATTTCATTCACCTGTCATAGCATTTGGAAGTGCCCAGTATGTTGGGATATGTGGGAGACTTTGACCCCCCCCCCCCTTTCTTCCAAGAAGAACTGAGGTGGGGGGGGCAGCTATCAAGACAATAGATGGACTCCACCCTTCTTCCTAGGTTGTTTGTATTGTATAAGTCACCGTGTGCTGAAGCCCATTGTTTAGAATTATCACAGAAATCTAGCAGTGTATGTAGAAATATATTTTCACACATTCATAAACCTGGATTTTAATTTAAAGCTGAAGTTTTGTGATTTTTATAAACCGTCACCAGAGACAGTCCTGTATAGTAAGTGCCGCCTGTGCTGGTCGCTGCTCAGTTCCTTGAAATCTGTCTTTTGTTCCCCCAGATGCCCCCGCTGCTGTGATCTTCCACGGGAATTGATGCACCCCACCAGGCACATGCCCTTTACGCCCCCCCCCCCCCCTCTTCATTCATAGAAGTTGTACTATTACTTCCTGCAATGAAAATCGCTTCATGAATGGAGAATAGGCAAAGGAATGAAAGGTCCACCTCCTCCATTCATAGATTAGTTTTTATAGTGGAAAGTGATAGTATGGCCTCTGTGAATGGCTCAAGAGGTTGGAAAGGACGAGTGCCTGTGATAGGTGGAGCCACTTGTATCAATCCCTCGCAGCACCAGAAGATCGCAGCTGTAAAGGTATCGGAGAGATGATTGTAATGAAGATTTCATTGCACACGGGATACTTGTCATTCATGTAATTATCGTACCTGCTGCAGATTTACAGAAATACAAACTACAGCTTTATCCGTCTTTGAAGGTCAATGGAGGCAAATGAGCCGTATGTTGCCAGAATGCCTTTTATTTGCTATCATTGTTTTTATTTATTTTTTCTCTCATCGCCATAAAAGCAATCAAGGATCAGACCTCTCTGTGCTGCCAAAGGCCGGACACCAGCAACACATCCCCGGTATGAAGGAGGTCGCTGACTTCAGACCACCTTTGTATCATCAGCTATGGTTTCCTGGGTAAGTTCTGAGTCTGCTATATACTGTATACCACAATAGTTCACTGGAAACTGATTATATAACAGAGCAGATACAATGAACTGCACTGCATGTAGGGGACACAAGGAAACATTATAGCTGAAAGTAGTTTTCATCAACTTCTTCTCATGAATTACAGCTGAAAAATATTGCGAAGAACCTATTTTGTCCAAAAAATAAAATATCCCCTGTAAATGAAAGATTTAATATACAGTGCTGTGCTCACGTTTTAGGCAGGTGTAAAGTAACAATGCTTTCAAAAATATATGATTTTTTATTTTTATCAATTTACAAAATGCAAACAAGAAAAATCTAAATCCAATCAATATTTGGTTTGACTTCCCTTTTGGCTTCAAACTAATTAATTCTTACACTTGTACAAAGTCAGGGAGTTTGTAGGATTAGTCAGGTGTATGATTAACCAATTATACCAAGCAGGTGCTAATGAATATCCATTTCATATGTTGTTTGAAATGGTTATTAACTGAAATAAACAGCTGTGTAGGAGGCTTGAAACTGGGCGAGGAGCAGCCAAACTCTGCTAGTAAGGGAAGGTTGTGGAAGATGGTTTCATGTCACAGGTCATACACTATGGCAAGACTGAGCACAGCAACAAGACACAAGGTAGTTATACTGCATCAGCAAGGTGTTTCCCAGGCAAAGATTTCAAAGCAGACTGGGGGTTTAAGAAGTGCTGTTCAAGCCCTTTCGAAAAAACACCAAGCAATGGGCAACATTGAGGAGTGTAGCCGCAGTGGTTGGGCAATATAGAGGAGAGTAGCCGTGGTGGTTGGGCAATATTGAGGAGCGTAGCGGCGGTGGTCGGACAATGTGGAGGAGCGTAGCGGCGGTGGTCGGGCAATGTGGAGGAGCGTAGCGGCGGTGGTCGGGCAATGTGGAGGAGCGTAGCGGCGGTGGTCGGGCAATGTGGAGGAGCGTAGCGGCGGTGGTCGGGCAATGTGGAGGAGCGTAGCGGCGGTGGTCGGGCGATGCCCCGGTGGTCGGGCGATGTGGAGGAGCGTAGCCCCGGTGGTTGGGCAATATAGAGGAGTGTAGCCGCAGTGGTTGGGCAATATAGAGGAGTGTAGCCGCAGTGGTCCGGCAATATTGAGGAGCGTAGCGGCGGTGGTCGGGCAATGTGGAGGAGCGTAGCGGCGGTGGTCGGGCAATGTGGAGGAGCGTAACGGCGGTGGTCGGGCAATGTGGAGGAGCGTAGCGGCGGTGGTCGGGCAATGTGGAGGAGCGTAACGGCGGTGGTCGGGCGATGCGGCGGTGGTCGGGCGATGTGGAGAAGCATAGCTGCGGTGGTCGGGCGATGTGGAGAAGCGTAGCTGCGGTGGTTGGGCAATGTGGAGGAGCGTAGCGGCGGTGGTCGGGCAATGTGGAGGAGCGTAGCGGCGGTGGTCGGGCAATGTGGAGGAGCGTAACGGCGGTGGTCGGGCGATGCGGCGGTGGTCGGGCGATGTGGAGAAGCATAGCTGCGGTGGTCGGGCGATGTGGAGAAGCATAGCTGCGGTGGTCGGGCGATGTGGAGGAGCGTAGCGGCGGTGGTCGGGCAATGTGGAGGAGCGTAGCGGCGGTGGTCGGGCGATGCCCCGGTGGTCGGGCGATGTGGAGGAGCGTAGCCCCGGTGGTTGGGCAATATAGAGGAGTGTAGCCGCAGTGGTTGGGCAATATAGAGGAGTGTAGCCGCAGTGGTCCGGCAATATTGAGGAGCGTAGCGGCGGTGGTCGGGCAATGTGGAGGAGCGTAGCGGCGGTGGTCGGGCAATGTGGAGGAGCGTAACGGCGGTGGTCGGGCAATGTGGAGGAGCGTAGCGGCGGTGGTCGGGCAATGTGGAGGAGCGTAACGGCGGTGGTCGGGCGATGCGGCGGTGGTCGGGCGATGTGGAGAAGCATAGCTGCGGTGGTCGGGCGATGTGGAGAAGCGTAGCTGCGGTGGTTGGGCAATGTGGAGGAGCGTAGCGGCGGTGGTCGGGCAATGTGGAGGAGCGTAGCGGCGGTGGTCGGGCAATGTGGAGGAGCGTAGCGGCGGTGGTCGGGCAATGTGGAGGAGCGTAGCGGCGGTGGTCGGGCAATGTGGAGGAGCGTAACGGCGGTGGTCGGGCGATGCCGCGGTGGTCGGGCGATGCCGCGGTGGTCGGGCGATGTGGAGGAGCGTAGCTGCGGTGGTCGGGCGATGTGGAGAAGCGTAGCTGCGGTGGTCGGGCGATGTGGAGAAGCGTAGCTGCGGTGGTCGGGCGATGTGGAGAAGCATAGCTGCGGTGGTCGGGCGATGTGGAGAAGCGTAGCTGCGGTGGTTGGGCAATGTGGAGGAGCGTAACGGCGGTGGTCGGGCGATGCCGCGGTGGTTGGGCGATGCCGCGGTGGTCGGGCGATGTGGAGGAGCGTAGCTGCGGTGGTCGGGCGATGTGGAGAAGCGTAGCTGCGGTGGTCGGGCGATGTGGAGAAGCGTAGCTGCGGTGGTCGGGCAATGACGCGGAACGTAGCCGCGGTGGTCGGCCAGCAGATGAAAGGCACATCCTGCTTCCTTCCATATCCAGTAGTGCCATAAGCACAGAACTGATGGGACCCAGGTACACCCATCTACTGTCCGGAGAAGTCTGGCCAGAAGTTGTCTTCATGGAAGAATTACCTCCGATGTGGAAGCAAGGCTGAGCCGCTCAACTATACAGGAAAACACAGGACTGAGGGGGCAGAAAATGGCAGCAGGTGCTCTGGACTGATGAGTCGCAATGTGAAATATTTGGCAGTAGCTGGAGGCTTTTTTTCGGGGGAAGGGCTAGAGAGCGGTACAATGAGTGTCTGCAGCCAACCCGTGACGCATTTTGGAGGTTCCTTGCAAGTTATGGGCTGCATTTTCTGCAAATGGAGTTGTAGATTTGGTCAGGATCAATGGCAGATGCTTCTCCATGTCATACCATCAGGGAGACCTGTGATTGGTCCCAAATTTATTCTGCAGCAGGACAACCACCCCAAACATCCAGCCAATGTCATTAAGAACCATCTTCAGTGTAAGGAAGAACAAGGAGTCCTGGAAGAAGTGATGGTTTGGCCCCCACAGAGTCCTGATCTCACCATCTTGTCTGGGATGAAGTATGGAGGCAGCTGACATCCACAGAAGATCTGTGCTTAGTTCTCCAAGATGTACATAGAACAACCTACCTGCCAAGTTCCTTTACCTACTGTGTGCAAGTCTACCTAGAAGAAGGCAGGGGGGGGGGGGCAACCCCAAATATGGATTTATCTTCTCTTTATTTTTTATCAATTAACAAAATGGAAATAAATGAACTATTTAACACTTCGATTTTTGAAAGTCTTCTTCATGTACAGCATGTTAGCATCACACCTGCCTAAAACATTTGCACAGCAGTGTAGCTCTGTCTAAAATACAACCCCAATTCCAAATAAGTTGGGCGCTGTGTAAAATCTACATAAAAACAATGCAATGATTTGCAAATCTCAAACCCATATTTTATTCACAGTAGAAAACATCAAATGTTTAAACACTGAGAATGGGCCATTTTTAGAACCAAATACAAAATTTTATGGCAGCAACACATCTCCAAAAAGTTGGGTCAGGGCAACATAAAGCTGGCAAAGTGGTACCAACAAGAAGAATGTTCTTCAACATATTGAAGTGAAATTCCACCCAAAAGTGCAACTTTCACTTTAAGCCCTCCTCGAACCCTTAATGCCACATTTGGTATGTCATTTTTTTGGGGGGGGGGGGGGGGGGGGGGGGGCTAATGTACGGGACTTGTACTGAACAGCTGGATACCTCCCACCAGGGCCCTGGGAACCACAAATGACACCCACACACGAGATGAGGTTAGAAGGATGTCCATTCATTAAGGGCATTGTCCCTTGGTTTTATAGAATGTAAAAATAGGATGGGTTACAATACATTCAGGGTTTGGTTTCAAAGAAAGAGGATGGCAGTTCTAGGAAAAGGAGTCTCCATATGACGTGCGATCTTACAATATCTTTAGTGTGAGAGGAACTGTCAAAGTGTCCCAAAAATAATACAGCCATTATAGCATTCTAATCTATTAGTCAAAACATACAGTTGTGCTCATAAGTTTACATACCCTGGCAGAATTTATGATTTCTTGGTCGTTTTTCAGAGAATATGAATAACACCACAACTTTTCTCTTCACTCATGGTTAGTGTTTGGCTGAAGCCATTTATTATCAATCATCTGTATTTACTCTTTTTATATCATAATGACAACAGAAACTACCCAAAGCACCCTGATCAAAAGTTTACATACCCTGGTGATTTTGGCCTGATAACATACACACAAGTTGACACAAAGGGGTTTGAATGGCTATTAAAGGTAACCCTCCTCACCTGTGATCTGTTTGTAATTAGTGTGTGTGTATAAAAGGTCAATGAGTTTCTGGATTCCTGACAGACCCTTGCATCTTTCATCCAGTGCTGCACTGACGTTTCTGGATTCTGAGTCATGGGGAAAGCAAAAGAATTGTCAAAGGATCTGCAGGAAAAGGTAGTTGAACTGTATAAAACAGGAAAGGGATATAAAAAGATATCCAAGGAATTGAAAATGCCAATCATAAGTGTTCAAACTCTAATCAAGAAGTGGAAAATGAGGGGTTCTGTTGAAACCAAACCACGGTCAGGTAGACCAACTAAAATTTCAGCCACAACTGCCCTGAAAATTGTTTGGGGTGCAAAGAAAACCTCACAAATAAGTTCAGGTGAAATACAGGACTCTCTGAAAACATGTGGTGTGGATGTTTCAAGATGCACAATAAAGAGGCACTTGAAGAAAGATGGTCTGCATGGTCGAGTCTCCAGAAGAAAGAGGGTCTGCATGGTCGAGTCTCCAGAAGAAAGAGGGTCTGCATGGTCGAGTCTCCAGAAGAAAGAGGGTCTGCATGGTCGAGTCTCCAGAAGAAAGATGGGCTGCATGGTCGAGTCTCCAGAAGAAAGATGGCTGCATGGTCGAGTCTCCAGAAGAAATCCTTTACTACACAAATGTCACAAAGTATTCCACTTACAATACGCCAAACAGCACAGAGACAAGCCTCAAACCTTCTGCCGCAAAGTCATTTGGAGTGATGAGACCAATATTGAGCTTTTTGGCCACAACCATAAATGCTACATTTTGGAGAGGAGACAACAAGGCCTATGATGAAAGGTACAACATCCCAACTGTGAAACACGGCGGTGGATCGCTGATGTTTTGGGGATGTGTGAGCTACAAAGGCACAGGAAATTTGGTCAAAATTGATGGCAAGATGAATGCAGTATGTTATCAGAAAATACTGGAGGAACGTTTCATTCATCAGCCAGGAAGCTGCGCATGGGACCTCACCTGGCTTTGAAGCCACAAGCTGTCACAGCTTAGTGCCCACACTTGCAATGCCGGCGCCACGGAGAGGTGGGGGAGAGGAGCGAGGCTTCGGGCGGCTGCATCGCCGGACCGTGGGATAGGTGAGTGTCACTTTTTGTAGCTGCTGACTTTTAATAAACTTACAAAAACGAGTGGAACTCCAATTTGATTGGCAACAGGTCAGTAACATGTTTTGGGTTTAAAAAAAACAAAACATAAGAGAGTCCGAGCGTGTAGTTGCTGGAGTTTTGGGATGCACCAAAGATTTTCAGTTGGTGAAAGGTCTGGACTGCAGCCAGTGAAGCCCCCAGACTCTTCTACTAGGAAGCCATGCTGTTGTCATAGATGCAGTGTGCAGTTTAGCATTGTCTTGCTAGAATATGCAAGGCCTTCCCTGAAAAAGATGTGGTATGGATGTGGGAGCATATATCTTTCAGTATTGATGGTGCCTTTCCAGATGTGAAACTGCCTATTCCATACACACTAATGTGTATGGATCACTCATGGTTGCCAAAAAATTTGACATTTTGATTTGCCTGACCACAGAACAGATTTCCACTTTGCAACAGACCATTTATAATGAGCTTTGGCATAGAGAAGATGGTGGTGTTTCTGGATAATGTCCAGATATGGCTTCTTTGCATGATAGACCTTTGCCTTATATTTTTAGATGGCATGGCGAGTTGTGTTCAGTGATTTCTGGAAGTCTTCCTGAGCCCATGCAGTGATGTCCATCAGGGTCATACCTGTTTTTAAAATGGATGTAAACCCGAGTTATGAAATTTTGGCCTAAGCACAAATATCTGTAGTGTTTTCTTATCTCTCTCCAAAGTCCCGTGTCTTTTTGCTGCTGTGTTCTTCTGTTATCAGCATGATAACTTCAGACAAGTTCAGCGTCAATCAAGATAAAACCAGCCTGAAATCTGTGTGGTGGGAGGTTGCTTTAAACAGATTAGCAGGGGGGGGGTGTGGCTTGGCACGCAGCGCGGGTGGCTGCACGAGAGAGGAACTCCGCTGAACCCTCGGCTCCTATGGTCTTAAGGGCACTGCTCTTTAGCTGAAACATGAGCAGACTCACTCGCCATAACTCCGGCACCCGCCGTTCCGCACCCCTCCCTGGCTCCCTGAGAATACCAGACACCTTCAAAATACTGCCGTTACAGGGCCTCATCCAAGATGGTGCAGCTTTGTGGGGAGGAGGACTTTAGCGAGGACTCGCAGTCAACATACGAGGAAGAGGTAAGGGGAACTCTATCACCTGATTACCTTCGTGGCAATGATGAAGATAGCTGTGGACATAAAATGCACTTTCTCATCCGCTATCATTGAACTTGAGGCTGACAAGTTAGAGGGGGTGGAGAAAGTGGGCTCCAGATGGGACAAAGCCATTCCACGTTTGGAGAGAGTCACAGACTCTCATTCAGCACATCTTATTGAGATGAACCACCAATTAGAGGATATGGATAAGAGGGAGAAGGGTGAGAAGAATACCCGAAACAGTGGAGCAGAGCAGCATTTCCTCTGCATTGCAATCTGTCTTTAATGATCTGCTGGAATGTCAAACTGACACACAGATTGAATCTGAGAGGTCACTGAGGGCCACGCCGGCCGACTCGGCACCTCCCAGAGACTTAATATGCTGCCTTCCTAATTTTAAGCTGAAGGAGGAAATTATGGCGAAAGTATGCCGCAATGTGCTTCCAATCGCCCTGAACAATAGGCGCGCACTACGACCCCTACTGGACATAATCCGCAAACAAAGCATCCCATATAAATTGAAATTCCCTTTTGCCTTAAACGTGACCTTCCAAGGCAAACAATTATATTTACGCACTCCCAACGACCTTCAGGAGTTCTGCAATGACCTGCAAATACCACCTGATGTAATACACCAATCATTACTTTTTTGTTTTTCACATGAAAAGAATATGAAAACATGAATGATAAACAGTCAGTTATATTTTGATGCAACTAAAGTTATAGAAAGAGCAATTGTCAGGTAGCGGGTCGGCGAAATAGTCTTATCCTGTTTATCGGGCTAGAGAGACTCAGCCCGTCATACTTTCCGCTGAGTATGAGACATATCTGTCCTCCTAAGAGGGATTCTGGTGTGTAATAAATTTGGCAGGCTTCCTATACAATACTTAAATTATGGCTTATCGCTTGGGGTTAAGGGACGCGCGCGCGTGGGACGAGGGGGGCCAGCTTGTGCCTCCAGCTAACCTCTTCCCACAGCGCCTCCTGCCCTAGCCCCCTCGAGTCCAGGCATCTGTACCAAAGGTGCCAATTCCCCCTACAGGTCGGGGTGTCCCATGGCATCAAACCGCCAGATCCTATCAGGCCAACCTGCTCGTCTTTTTCTCGCCCGTCACCTGGCATCTAACATACTGGCTATCTGTAGGTAGGCAGCAATGACCAGTTAAAACATAGAGTCCTGTCGACATTTCCACACGTGCTGGAAAGCTAAAAAAGTGAGGAAAGAACATCTCGCCCCCATTCCCTCATTTGGTTAAATGACGTATTGGTGTGTTGGAACCCTTCAACTCGTGGCTCCCATCTGTGGGCCGTGAGGGCGCCCCCTCAGGGATGGCTCCGCCAGTTCCAGGAGGGCTACATCTAAGCTGGAAGGCATGTGGCCCAGGTCGGAGACATACACGGTCCAGGGCTGCCAAGTTGCGGTGAAGCGGTCATGGACACCCCTGCAGGTGGCGATCCAATCCTCTGCCTCTCGGATGTCACCCACCCAGCGATGCCATTCCTCCCTGTTTGGGGTTTGCGGGCGCCTCCAGAATATGGAGAGTAGCCGCTTAGCTGCATTTAGCAAGTGAGGCAGCACATTTTTCTTGTACTGGCTCATTGGCATGGGAGGAATGTGTAGCAGGAAGAGAACCGGAGAGAGGGGTATGTCTATGCCCATAATTGCTTTCATTTGGGACTTGATGTCTTCCCAGTAAGGTCTGATCACAGGGCAATCCCACCAAATGTGCAGAAGGGTGCCTTTGTGACCGCACCCCCTCCAGCATTGGTCTGGTGTGGATGGGTATATTCTTGCTAAGTCTGCCGGTACTCTGCACCAGCGCATCAGTATTTTGTAATTCATTTCCTGCGTCTCTTGGAGTCAATTGAGCTGGATTGAATAAGTTGGTAGAGGGAAGATAGTTGGATGGGGGTGAAAACTGTCTCTAAGTCCCATTCCCTAATGTATGAGGGCTTCACTGCAGGAGAAGCAGAGCTAAGCAGTTAGTAGAGTTCAGAGACCATATGTGGGATCGGTTCTTCTGCTATGAAGAGGCGTCCGAAAGTTGTATATGAGGAGATATCTCGTATGAAGTCTCCTTGTGTTTTGAAAAAATGGTGGAGCTGCCTATAATGCCAAAAGTCCATAGGGAAACTTCCCGCTCGGTCCCGTAGAGTTTCGAGGGGAATTAATTTACCGTCCTGCATTAATTTACCACAACTGGCGCTACCATTGTCTACCCAGGAGCCGAAGAAAGCTGCCTGTTTACCAGGCAGGAACCACAGATAAGCTCCCAATGGGGCCAGTGGGGACACATGGGGCACCAGTGCTAATTTGGCGTTGAGTCGGTCCCAGGTTTTCAGAACCTGGGTTGTCAGCGGAGAAGTAGAGGTAGACCGCCCCCTTTGTCCCCGGGCCAGCCAGGGGGCATAGGCCAAATTTCTCCCCGCCATATATTTTTCTAGTGAGACCCATAACTTGGATTGCGTGTGGAAGCGCCAGTTAAGTATCCTCTGGAGGAATATAGCCCTATAATACCTTTTGAGCATCTGGGAGGCCCAGACCTCCTATGTCTCCTATGGCGACTCAACAGTGTAATTGCAATTCTCGGTCTCTTATTGTTCCAGACAAAAGTTGATATCAGACTGGATAGTTGGGCAAAAAAGCTCCTAGGTAGGGCCACGGGTACCATCTGCATATAGAACAATACGCGTGGCAGAATGTTCATTTTGATGATATTGAGTCTTCCTATCCAGGTGAAAGCTGTCTTCGTCCACAGGGCCAAATCTGTTTTCACAGTTGTTAGTAGGGAGGGAAAGTTCGTAGTATATAGGGTGTCAAACCTGTCCGTCAGCCGTATACCTAAGAAGTATTTTAGGGACGATTTGGTCCAAGTGAATGGGAAGGCAGTTTGCAACCTGTCAGTCAGGGAGGGTGTCAATTGAATAGGTAATATTTCTGACTTCGTATATTTGATTTTGAAGTTAGAAAGTGTCCTGAAGTGTTGGAGTTCCCGCATCAGATTAGGCAAAGAGATCAGATCTTCCGTGAGGTGGAAAAGCACATTGGCGTAAGCCGAGAGCTTGTGCTCCGTGTGACCCACCGTGAGTCCTTTAATATCTGACAGTGCATAGAAACGGTTCCAGCATCAGGGCGAACAAAAGTGGTGAAAGGGGGCCCCCCTGTCCCGTGCCATTTCTGATCGGGAATCTCGGGGAAAGGAAGCTGTTGACCTTGACTTGAGCATTTGGATCCGAGTACAGAGCCATGATCCAGGTGAGGATGTGTGATCGTAGGCCCAACGCCTCCATCATGTAAATAAGTCCAGTCCACCCGATCGAAGGCTCTCTCTGTGTCGGTGAACAGGATCAGGTAGGAAGGGGATTCAGGGGAAGTGTGCGCCCAGTGAATAAGGTGAATTGCTCTGATAGAATTGTCTCTAGCCTCTCTGCCTGTTATAAATCCTGTTTGATCGGGGTGGACAATTAGTGGGATTAGGTGCTTCAGTCTGGTCGCAAGGATCTTGGCTAGTATTTTTATATCCACATTAAGAAGGGATATGGGTCTGTAGCTTTGGGGCATAGCGGGATCTCTTCCCTCCTTACGGATTACGGAAATATGGGCCAATAGGGCTTCACTAGGGATTGCGGTGCCATCGGCTATAGAATTAGTAGTTGCACATCGACTCGGACAATAGGGGTAGAAACAGTTTATAATATGTCTTGGTGAACCCGTCAGGGTCCGGGCTCTTCCCATTAGGCAAAGAGTTGACCGTGGATTCTAGTGGTGGTAATGGGGGCTTCCAGCGTGGAGCAATGTTCGTCTGTCAGTGGGGGTAGGCCAGATGCAGTCAGGTAAGTTTGAATGTCTTTCATTCTTGCAGCCTGGGTCTCTGGGGTCTGTGTTGAGTTCAGGTTATAATAGTCCCAGAACCCAATAGGGCCTGATCGTGTAGTCATCTGAACGGATTAGTTCAGTGTTTAGTATTTGCAGTCCTTTTTAGGACTGTATAACACGTTGCCCCTTCATTTTTGCATGATTGATTCTCTATTTTTTTTTTTTTGGATGTTTCTTTATTGTACTATTTTTTTTTTTTCCTCACAGCCGTTTTCTTTCTTTTTTTTTTTTTTTTTAAAGCCAACCATTGGATAATCCAAGTTGGGTATCTAGATTACCTGCACCTATATTTTCCCAGCTACCAGGGCCGTATATGGCTGGGCCTCAGTACAGCTTCCAACAGATGGGCGGAAGACCACCTGGGTGAGTGCTCCACCTTTATTCCGCTCTAGCAAAGAAATCTTTGGCTTGCACTCGCTGATTTTTCTAAACTTTATTGCAGAACCAATGAAACTCAGATGTGTTTTGTGCTGGTGCACTTTATTCATTAAAGTACAAAATAATTTAAACTGAGACATCATATTCTAAATATACCTTAAAGAGGAAGTAAACTGGCTTTTTTTTTTTTTTTTTTTTTTTTCCATGCAAGTGTAGTGAAAGGGGGTGACGGCGCTCCCTAGTTTGCGTATAGGTGGCCAGTTAGTGGTGTGTGCCTGAAATGGTGTGGTATACCAAACAATAGTGAATAAATAATAGTATATGTGCAGACTAATATCACACCACAAATGAATATAGTGATCAAATATGCTCCAAGTACATACCCAGTGCTTAATAGTGATATACCAATCAGAAAGTCAGCAATAACCAAAAAATAATAACCACACAAAGAAGGCATACATAAACATGGTTGTCTGCTGTAAGTGAAGTGAGCACTGAGCAAGCCCACTTATATACCGTGATTTTCACTGGCGTGGTTAATATGAAAAAGTGTCTAAAAGTGAATAAACAAATAATAGTCCATATGCTTAAATCTTCACTCACAAGTAAATGGCTCGCATATGGTGGCTCAGGTGTTTGTGAAGACACTTAGTAGATATATAAGAAATATACACAAAATAAATATATATATATAGAAGAGAGTGTTCATAAATAAATGTGCAGCTGGTAGTCCATATCATATGATTAAATCTTCACTCAGAATGAGTAGCACAAAAATGGTGACTTTAGGTGTTTTCAGAAAATCCTCCCCCTCCAGGGTCCGTACTCACCAGATCCACTCACCCCCACAGGGGAAATACGCTTGTAGTTGTAACCACCTTCGTTGTTCTGGTGCCTAGGATATCCTTCCTTTCTCCAGGTACTATGTGGTATGATCTGTAGTAGGTTCCTCATAGAGGAAGAGAGATGTGGGCTTCCATAGTGTAGTAAATAGCCCAACCCTAACCCTAAGGCTGGCTATTATTATACCACAGCCTGGTGGGCGGCCCTCTGGTGATATTTACTAGCCTTTCCAGGACTATTTTTAAACTTTTTTTTAAATTGTTAATACATTAATACATTTTTTGTATCCAGTTGTTGTTTATATAATTGTTTTTTTTAATAAAAGAATTAATCTACTACAATATGGAAGCCTACATCTCTCTTCCTCTAAGAGGAACCTACTACAGATCATACCACATAGTACCTGGAGAAAGGAAGGATATCCTAGGCACCAGAACAACGAAGGTGGTTACAACTACAAGCGTATTACCCCTGTGGGGGTGAGTGGATCTGGTGAGTACGGACCCTGGAGGGGGAGGATTTTCTGAAAACACCTAAAGTCACCATTTTTGTGCTACTCATTCTGAGTGAAGATTTAATCATATGATATGGACTACCAGCTGCACATTTATTTATGAACACTCTCTTCTATATATATATATATATATTTATTTTGTGTATATTTCTTATATATCTACTAAGTGTCTTCACAAACACCTGAGCCACCATATGTGAGCCATTTACTTGTGAGTGAAGATTTAAGCATATGGACTATTATTTGTTTATTCACTTTTAGACACTTTTTCATATTAACCACGCCAGTGAAAATCACGGTATATAAGTGGGCTTGCTCAGTGCTCACTTCACTTACAGCAGACAGCCATGTTTATGTATGCCTTCTTTGTGTGGTTATTATTTTTTGGTTATTGCTGACTTTCTGATTGGTATATCACTATTAAGCACTGGGTATGTACTTGGAGCATATTTGATCACTATATTCATTTGTGGTGTGATATTAGTCTGCACATATACTATTATTCACTATTGTTTGGTATACCACACCATTTCAGGCACACACCACTAACTGGCCACCTATACGCAAACTAGGGAGCGCCGTCACCCCCTTTCACTACACTTGTATGCTTATAGACCCCTTTGGGGAGCTACATTAGGGGAGGCTGCATACCTAGTAAGGATCCTAAGCGCAGTCACCTATTACTTATTTTTTTATGACCTGCAAATTAAAGCCATAATGTGCTAGTATGTAACGCATACTAGCACATAATGCATGCTAGCATATTATGTGAAATTTACCTGCAAAGGAAGCCCTCAATCGATGCCCTCAATCGATGCCTTGTCCCCGCTGCAGGCCACATCCATCTTCACCCATCTTCCTTCCGGGTTCACGGATTCTGGCTGTGTGATTGGCCGGAGCCACGTGACGTCACTCCCACGAATGCACGGGGGAGCCGCTGTTCATAGCACAGGAATCTGAAGGAACGTCACAAGTGGCTGTTCCTTCAGAGCGCATGTGCTGATGATGTCATCGGCTGCATGTATACTATATATCTCCTAAATGGGGCCCGAGATGTTTACAGTACCTTTTATAGGTAAGTCTCATTATAGACTTACCTATAGGTGGAAGTAATGGATCAGAGTCTCCTGGCGTTCTGCTTCTATTTCTCTTTATAAGCTCTCTTATCTATAGGTGTTGGATTACTTGGCACGTTATTTGTAAAATGAAAATATTACATCTTAATTGTACAGTTCAGGACACACCAGTTATAGGCGTGTTATAGGCGTGTTATAGGCGTGTTATAGGCGTGTTATAGGCGGGTTATAGGCGTGTACCTTCAGGTGATTGGACACTGGCCAAGCTTTTTAGGACACGCCCCCTGAGTGCCGCTTCTGTAACCCTCCTCCATTTCACCAGTTTTGTGTCTGAAGGCCATGGACCTTTTCTTCAGAGAATATAAATGTACATATTTTTGCAGGAAAAGAAAAGCGTTGTGCCTATAAGCAGTGGATGGGGGGGGGGGGTGGGTGCAGTGTCAGGCTTCTGTACATTCTACCTTCAGCTGATCACTTAGTACATTGAAAACCACAAGCTGTTTGCTGCGATGACAGACGGGACTTGTGGTTTATTAATTCACAGATCTCTGTGACTGCTGCGGCTGTGCGGCGGAGCAGATTTTAAATGTGGCAGACGGGGCCGTCCCCGAACGGTTCCCACAAAGTTGGGAGCATGAAATTGTCCAAAATGTCTTGGTATGCTGACACCCTCCTAAACCTTGTGGACGGCCTTCCCAGAAGAGGTGAAGCTGTTATAGCTGCAAAGGGCGGAGCCAACTCAATATTGAACCCTCCGGACTAAGACTGGGATGTCATTAAAGTTCATGTGTGTGTAAAGACAGGCGTCCCAATACTTTTGGGAATATAGTGTGTGGTAAAGGCAGGCGTCCCAATACTTTTGGGAATATAGTGTGTGTAAAGGCAGGCATCCCAATACTTTTGGGAAAATAGTGTGTGGTAAAGGCAGGTGTCCCAATACTTTTGGGAATATAGTGTGTTTAGGGTATGGAGCTTCATCTGGTCCTTCTCCTCCTTTTGATCCCCTTCAGTCCATTCAGCTGATTCCTATCTACATACTCAGCGGGGGGGGGGGGCGCGCCTGCACAATGTGTGTCGGTACTTCTAGTCTTCCCCAGCAGCGTATTTGAAGGGTGACACAATGGGGAATCGCTGCTCCCCTGAAACGCACCCACTGGAAGAACTGATACTTTGAATTCAATACTTGTTTTCAAACTTTTTAAATCTTTTGTTGCATCTCAGTGCTGCTGATCTAATGCAGCCTTTTTGCAGCTACTTCTATTTACATGCACATCAGTCATGACTGCGTGGCATTTCTCAGGGTCTGTGGCCGGGCACATCGGGGGAAAAACCAGACTGTCCAAAATTCTGGGTCTTACCAGACATAACGTTGGGTCAAAGAAAAGGAGATCACATTAAAAAAAGTCTGAGAGCCGCATTCAAGGCCCTGTGCCCCCCCGTGGCCTCAATGAGGGCCCTGTGCCCCCCCGTGGCCTCAATGAGGGCCCTGTGCCCCCCGTGGCCTCAATGAGGGCCCTGTGCCCCCCCGTGGCCTCAATGAGGGCCCTGTGCCCCCCCGTGGCCTCAATGAGGGCCCTGTGCCCCCCCGTGGCCTCAATGAGGGCCCTGTGCCCCCCGTGGCCTCAATGAGGGCCCTGTGCCCCCCCGTGGCCTCAATGAGGGCCCTGTGCCCCCCCGTGGCCTCAATGAGGGCCCTGTGCCCCCCCGTGGCCTCAATGAGGGCCCTGTGCCCCCCCGTGGCCTCAATGAGGGCCCTGTGCCCCCCCGTGGCCTCAATGAGGGCCCTGTGCCCCCCCGTGGCCTCAATGAGGGCCCTGTGCCCCCCCGTGGCCTCAATGAGGGCCCTGTGCCCCCCCGTGGCCTCAATGAGGGCCCTGTGCCCCCCCGTGGCCTCAATGAGGGCCCTGTGCCCCCCCCCCCCCCCGTGGCCTCAATGTGGACCCTGTGCCCCCCCCCGTGGCCTCAATGTGGACCCTGTGCCCCCCGTGGCCTCAATGAGGGGGTTACGGTTTTACCATTTGTTCATGATTATTAGGACTGTCTGTGAATTTTAATGGGTTTATTTTTGTTGGACATTCCTTGGAATAAATTGTTTCTTTCTCGGACATCACGGGACACAGAGCCTCAGTAATTACTGATGGGTTATATAGGATATCACTGGTGATTGGACACTGGTCACACCCTAGACAGGAAGTTCAGCCCCCTATATAATCCCTCCCCCTTCCAGGGATACCTCAGTTTTTACACCAGTGTCTTAGGTGATGGACATGTAAAGATGTCCTGTGCTGAGCTCCAAAGGGAATATCCTGATATCCTATACTGGGGCAAGCCAGGCGAACCGGATCCATTCAAAGTGTCCTTTCGTGGCCGAATTGGATGGTACCCGGGCCTCGTGTCAGAAGAAACGAGGTTTTACCTGTAATGCTTCTCTTTTTAGAGAGCTGGACCCCGCAGATCAGAAAATGGTTTTTCTAACCTAATTTCTGGCTGGGTGCTTTACAGGCCCAGAACTGTGGATCTCCCTATTCGTAGGGGGCCCCAGTCTCTGACGGTTTTTTTAAACGGAGCCCACCGTGAGAGGTGAAGATTGGGTCTGTATAACAGAACCCTGCGGCTGGATAAGGTAAGAGGAGATTCCACAGAATTTTTGAATTCTAGTAGGTTTTCTCCTTTAAGGTAAATGCATGCTATGCCTAGTGTGACCACCGGGGGCTGCCAAGAGCACATACCTTTTCATGCTGATGTCTGTCTCAGTGTTTTCACGCTGCACAAGCTCCTCCAGCCGGCTCAGGTAGGATGTGATGGGGGGTTTTCTCTTCAGGGATATCCCCCCCCCCAGACTAGGGGGAGGCCGCAGGGGGTCTGTGAGGCGGTTGTACACCGCTCTAGCACCGCCGCTGCCATTGCACGTGCATGCCCATCACTACCGGCCTCTCTCCTTCCTCCCCCTCCCCCAGCCTTCCTCCAGGTTGGTTCCGGAAGGGTCGGCTAGCGCTCATTTTTTCGAAAAACGAAAGGGGAGGGCGGTAGAGGGGGGGGGGTGGGGTGTCAGTACAGCATCCAGTGTGCTCAGACACCCACATTGCCAGCTGCAGGCTATTATAGGCACACTGTACAGGTGCACTATGCCTTGGAGGGACACAGAGCTGTCGGTCGCATGTAAGCCGGGACACAGGCATTCCCCTGGGCAGCATTTACTAAGGGAACACCAGACTGGGCATTTGGTAGCAGGGCTTTTGCCAGACTACATCGCTCAGCAGTCAGTGTTTCTTTTTTGTGACACCTCCACCTTGTTGCCTTGCACTATGGGTAGAAGAGGTTCAAATACCCCAAGAACCAGAGACTCTAGGGCAGTGGTTCTCAACTCCAGTCCTCAGGACCCACCAACAGGTCAGGTTTGCAAGATAGCTGTAATACATCACAGATGATATCACTCGCTGCTCAGTGATTGCAGTATTCTAGTCTGCAACTCCCCCCAAGGTAATACATAAAATCTGGCCTGTTGGTGGGTCCCGAGGACTGGAGTTGAGAACCAGAGACTCTAGGGGATCTCGTTCAGGTTCTGAGGACCCCCTTTCTGCAGCACCTTCCCCCCCTTAGGGGCCAGGAACGGCTAGCTAGGGGGAGCCTTTGGGGTCAGGGGCTACACCTGCTTTTTGCACTTCAGCCCCTGGATAAATTACACAGGAGGTTTTTTCCTCAACCATTAATGGTCTAGAGGAAAAGATTAATGGCCGTAGTTGCATCTCCACTCAGTGGAGGAAAACGCACTAGGTCTTCCTCTGTTACCCAGGACCCTCAGGAAGAGGAGCTCTGGAATAGGGGAGGAAAAATCCCTTTCAGAGGATCGGGATGGGACGGATGATTCCTTCTCTGAGGAATCAGGTGGAGAAGGACCCTCTTCGCTTCTCAGGATGAGGAAGTCTTAGTACAGATCCTTGCTGGATTGGTCCACATTTAAAGTACCCGTATCTGAATCCGTTTAAGAACCCTCTATTTCTTAGGGGTCACTGAAACCTCCTCAAGCAGCACATGCTTTTCCTGTTCATAATTTACTTGAAAAAGCTCATTTATTCTGAGTGGGATCACCCAGATAAACATTTTTTTCCGCCTGGAAGAGTTTTCAACACTTTATCCTTTGGAAGAAATGTTTTAAAGATGTGGGGGATGGCGGCCATTGATGCCGCCATTTCCTCTGTAGTCTGACTTGTCCTGTAGACAATGCTCAGAGACTCAGGGATCCTGTGGATAAAGGGATGGAATCCCTATTGAAGGATATTTTCTCCTTAGCAGGTTTCAGTAGTTCAGCCTGCAGTGGCAGCGATCGTTGTCTGTCAAAACTTAAGAGACCATGTTAAGCAGGTCATCAAGGTTTTACTTGAACAGCACATAGGTTGGACTTGATGGACTTGTGTCTTTTTTCAACCTCACCTACTATGTAACTATGTAACTATGTAGCTGGAGCACCATGTAAGAAACTTCTGGTTCCTTTTCAGGGTGCAAGGTTGTTTGGAGAAGACTTTGATAATTGCATTCAAAGGTTCTCTAGTGGGAGAGTACTCTGTTATCTGTTAAAAAGAGTGAGCGTCCCTCTTTCAAACAGACTCTTTTCCCCAGTGCCAGGGGCATCAGCCTCCAGGCAGTCACGACAGCCTCTTCCGTCTGGGGCAAGAAACAAGAGAAGTCCTGGGGAAAGAAGTCTACTAGACAAGACACTAAGGTCTCTTCATGAAAGGGCGCCCCCGCGAGTGGGGGCAAGTCTGTTACAGTTCTCAAAGCTCTGGCAGGAGGACTTCCAGGACAGATGGGTAATCTCCACGGCAACCTTAGGGTACAAGCTGGAGTTCCAAGAATTTCCCTCTCCTCGTTTTCCTCAGATCAGGTGTCCCCAGAGACCCAGAGAAGAAGCAGCCCAGAGACCCAGAGAAGAAGCAGCCCAGAGACCCAGAGAAGAAGCAGCCCAGAGACCCAGAGAAGAAGCAGCCCAGAGACCCAGAGAAGAAGCAGCCCAGAGACCCAGAGAAGAAGCAGCCCAGAGACCCAGAGAAGAAGCAGCCCAGAGACCCAGAGAAGAAGCAGCCGCTCCTTCTAGCGTTAGAGCGACTTTGTCGCAAGAGGCATTATGGTGGTTCCCACAAAGGATCAAGGATTGGGCTTTTATTCCAACCTTTTATGGTCCAAAAACCAAATGGGGATGTCAGACCCATTCTGGATTTAAGAGATCTGAATCGATTCCTAAGGATTCAGTCCTTCCGCATGGAATCAATTCTGACAGTACTCTCCATCCTGCAGGGAGGAGAATTTTTGGCATCGATAGACATCAGAGATGCATACCTACAGGTGCCCATTTTTTTTCTGCTCATCAGAAGTTTCTGCGCTTCGAGGTAGGAGGGCACCATTTCCAGTTTGTGGCTCTGCTTTTCGGGATAGCCACTGCACCTCGAGTGTTCACAAAGATCTTGGCTCCTCCTCTGGCCAGATTAAGGGCTCAGGGTATAGCTGTCATAACATACCTAGACGACCTGCTCTTGATAGACCGGTCGGTAGCTTCCTTGAACGGGAACTTGAGGACCACGGTCAGGTATCTGGAACATCTAGGTTGGATCCTCAACCCAGGAAAATCTTTCCTAAAACCAGCAAGAAGACTGGAGTATTTAGGTCTGATCATAGATACAAGCCAGGAGAAAGTATTTCTTCCTCGGGCAAAGATCTCTGCTTTGAGAGCTGATTCTGGCAGTCAGGACCAAGAAGGGTCCCTCAGTCCGCCTTTGTATGAGACTGCTGGGGAAGATGGTGTCTTCATTCGAAGCAGTTCCCTATGCTCAGTTCCATTCAAGACTACTGCAACACAGTATTCTGTCGGTCTGGAACAAGAAGGTTCAGGCGTTAGACTTTCCGATGCACCTGTCGCATGCGGTGCGTCAGAGCCTCAATTGGTGGCTCATACCCGAAAACCTGCAGAAGGGGAAATCCTTTCTACCGGTTACCTGGACGGTGATAACAACAACACCGTTCCTTTTTTCCAGATCCCTGTTCTCCGGAAGAGAGATCTCTACATTCGTTGGATTTAGTAAGAGCAGTCAAGACCTATCTGGAAGCAACCGCTCAGATTGGCAAGACGGATGTTTTTTTTGTGCTGCCAGAGGGTCCCAATAGAGGACAGGCAGCGTCAAAATCTACCATTTCTAAGTGGATTCAACAATTTATTATTCAAGCTTACGGTTTGAAACAGAAGATTCCTCCGTTTCAGATCAGGGCACATTCCACAAGGGCTATTGGTGCTTCTTGGGCAGTGCATCACCGGGCCTCTATGGCTCAGATCTGCAAGGCCCCAACCTGGTCTTCAGTCCATACATTCACCAGATTCTATCAGGTGGATGTGAGAAGGCATGAGGATATCGCCATTGGGCGTAGTGTGCTGCAGGCAGCGGTACAAGGTCCTCAGGTCTGATTGCACCCTACTTGGTTGTGGTTCCCCCCCCCCCCTCAGGTAGCATTGCTCTGGGACATCCCATCAGTGATTACTGTGGCTCTGTGTCCCGTGATGTCCGAGAAAGAAAATAGGATTTTTTTATAACGGCTTACCTGGAAAATCCTTTTCTTTCGAAGGACATCACGGGACACAGAGGTCCCGCCCCTCTTCTAATACACTATATTGCTTGGCTACAAAACTGAGGTATCCCTGTAAGGGGAGGGATTATATAGGGGGTTGAACTTCCTGATAGGGTGTGCCAGTGTCCAATCACCAGTGATACCTATATAACCCATCAGTAATTACTGAGGCTCTGTGTCCCGTGATGTACCTCAAAAGAAAAGGATTTTACAGGTAAGCTGTTAGGATTTTTTTATATTTTTTATATAATCTTCCTAACATTATAAAGCAATACTTCAAAACAAAAATAGGGAAGTAAAGCAGAATTGTGGAGAATGTCATGAGTGAAAATGTTCTTGCCGTTAAAATTGACCATTTGCGTTGCTATCTTTATGTTGTAATATCAAAACTTTCCACAAGAGGGCATATTTTCCACTTTGAGCAATAAGACTTTCTCCCCCTGCTGGTTGGAATGTGTACAGCCGTTTTTGTGGGAACATTGGAAATGACGTTTTTAAATGTTGGATGCGTATCCTCAGTGATGTAATTTTGCATGCGTGATGATGTCATACTGGCCCCAAACATGGTGGCCATCGTTCTGCACATGTAGCCTGTATAGCGCACACACTTTTTTTTTTTTTTTTTTTGCACCATGTCACCCTTTGACAACCCTGATGAAGCCTTTTAGGTAAAACATGTTTTGTTCCTTTTTTCTTTTGGCAGAAGGTATTTTCCTTAATATTTGGTTTATTTATCGGCGAGTGCAATCTGCTATAGTGCGAAGAGAGGGATCTCCTTAGACCAGGGATATACAATTAAAGGACCTCCAGCTGTTGCAAAACTACAAGTCCCATCATGCCTCTGGGTGTGATGCTTGTGGCTGTCAGAGTCTTGCTATGCCTCATGGGGTTTGTAGTTCTGCAACAGCTGGAGGTCCTCTAATTGCATATTCCTGTATTAGACTGTAGGTGGCTCTATAGTCATCTGATATGATTGTCTTCTACACAATGCTGTGGGGGAAACGTTGCTCTAGTATACAAGGATCCAGTTGGATAGAAGCGCCCTGGCAGAGCACATCCCCCCCCCACATGGGTCGTTTCCTGATGGTGACATCAGTGGGGGAGGGGAGGATCTCGATTGGCATCTCAGGTAGGAGTTTTGTAACCTCAGAACACCTGAACAAGGACTTCTTATTGTGGATTTGCGGTGATACAAAACTCACTTGGAATGTTGGGTGAAGATTTTGGGGTTTAGCCGTATTCCTGACATAATATGGATTATTACTTTGTCCCGTCTGCAGGTATCCCTTCATCAATCACAGTCCCAGAATTCCTCCACCGGGCTTTGCACATGGACCAGGCCATCGCATCCCACAGACCGAGGAAGAGGAGCAGCAACATTTCAGGTATTCTTCTTCTGAAGTAAAGGAGAAGCTCTTGTTAATGTTGGATGGAGAGGAATTGGACCCCCATCAGGTTTTTATTGCTGTAGTTGTCCCCGGTAGGGGGATTCACTCTCTCTCTCTTTGGACTGGTGATTGCCAATTTGCCATCATTGAAAGTGAAAGAAAATCCTAAATTTTGGGTTGTCACCAGAACAGGAATAGAGGGGGAAGTCTTTCAGTGGGGACACTAGTTCTGGTGACAATTAGGGATTTCTTCACTTTGGAGATTTTCTTTTAACTTTCTGCTTTGGCTATGAGACAGGAAGTGAGGAAAATCTCCCCAATGGGACACAGAAGGCAAAAAATCTGACTGGTTATAATTCTCCCTTCCTTTATCCAGAATGTAAACAAAGCTTTGCCTTTAGTTCTACCTTTATTAATACATTTTTATTATACAGGCTGTATATGGCGCTGACAGTTTGCACAGTGCTTTGCAACTTGAGGGTAGACAGTACAATTACAATACACTTTAATACAGGAAGAATCAGAGCCCTGATCCTGAGAGCTTACAATCTAGGAGGGGGGTCAGGAGATATAAGAGGCAATAACTGGGGGGATATGCTAATAGTGAAAATAAATGTAAGTTGTTATGTGGGGGTCAGATAGTCTTCTCTGAAGAGATGAGTTTTCAGGGATCGTCTGAAAGTAGACAAAGTAGGAGATAGTCTGACAGATTGGGGTAGAGCATTCCAGAGGATGTGAGAGGCTCAGGAGAAGTCCTGGAGGTGAACATGGGGTGTGGTGACCCTACAGAGCAGGAGGTCTTGGGAAGAACAAAGAACGATTCGATTGGTATTTTGAGACTAGGCTAGTGATGTAGCGTCCTGATGACGCCAGTGCGGTGAAACGAAGTGCGGACCTGTCACTTCCAGGTCCTCGGTGACATCCTAATGATATATCCAGAACAAGGTGTGGATCGCACGTCGCTGTGATTCCGATATATCCACCCACACATGCTGTAGACACCTTAGTGCTGGGCATAGCAGTCACATGTGAGGACAAAATCTTTTTGTTACCTTTTTAAAAAAAATTGTATTAAAACGTACTACACCATAAGAGATCTTTTTGTGTGTCCTGGGTGGAGTGTATTCCCTTATCCTCAGCCGCCATCTGGAGGGGGTCACTCAGTGGAGAGAGGCTTTCCTAGGGTTCCTCTGCTCCATTCAATCTAAGCCCATTTACCTCCTGTAAAAAGTGGTCAGACACCTTTTGGGGACCTCATGAACAGTCGTGGTGAAGCTTTCATTTGAAGGAACATCAAACCAGAAGATTTCATTTATTTATAGAGTTGTGGATAGCTTTGTAAGTTGTTAGTATTTTCAATTAAATTTGTTGGTTGAGTGGCAGCCAATGGAGGGATTGGCAGAGAGGGGTAGCAGATGCTGAGTGGTTTGTAAGGTGGATGAGTCTGGCACTAGCATTAATGGTGGACTGAAGTGGGGAGGAGCCTATTTAGAGGTAAGCCAATGAGGAGGGAGTTGCAGTAGTTGAGAGATGACCACGGAGTGGATTAGGAGCTTTGTGGTGTAATTGGTTAGGAAGAGGAAAAACATTGTGGAGATGTTGCGCAGGTTGAGGCGGCAAACTTTGAACAGCGATTGTATGTGGGGACAAAAGGATAGTTCAGAGTCCAGGATAACACCTAGGACCTTGGCATGGGGGGATGGGTTGATAGTTGACAGAGAAATGAGGGGAGGTGTCACCCGGGGAAGGAAATATCATGAGCTCGGTTGAGTTTGAGGAAGTGATGTGACATCCAGGCTGATATGTCTGTTAGTAAGTTGGTGATGCGTGAGGAGACTGATGGAGTGAGTTGGGGGGGGTGGAGAGGTAGAGATGATATTGAAAGCCATAGGAGGCAATCAACTTACCCAGGGAGGTGGTATAGATTGAGAATAGGAGAGGTCCAAGAACAGAACTTTGGGGGACCCCAACAGAGAAAGGAAGAGAAGAGGAGTAAGTTGAGTTATAAGTGATACTGAAGGAGCGGAGGGATAAGTAGGATGAGAACCAGTGAAGAGTACAGTCACAGAGACCAGAGGAGGATAGGGTGGTCCACTGTGTCAGAGGCAGCAGAGAGGTCCAGGAGAAGTGGCACAGAATAGTGTCTGTTGGTTTTAGCCATTAGTAGGTCATTGGTGAGTTTAAGGAGAGAAGTTTCTGTGGATTGTTGAGGGCGAAATCCGGATTGAAGGGGATGAAGAAGTTCGTTCTGAGATGGTCACTCAGTCGGTGTAGGACAGTCTTTCAAGGAGTTTGGAGGAGAAGAGTAAGGAGATGGGACATAGGTTGTGAGTTAAGAGAGTGTAGAATCGAGTCAGAGGGTGAAGGTAGCATTTATGGGGGAGCAGGATCCAGGGGCCAGGTGGTTAGATGGGTGTTTAGATAAAAGTTTAGAAACCTTGTTAATAGTAGCAGGGTTGAATGAGGGAAGTAATGATCGTATCTGTGGACATGCATGGGGGAGGTTTCTACACATTGGAGATCTCCTCATGAATTATATCAATCTTCTGTTTGAAGTGATTGGCGATCTCCTGGGCAGTGAGTGAGTTGGTGGGTGGAGGACGAAGTAGAGTGTTAAAAGTTAGAGAAGAGTTGATGTGGACTGGATGAAAGGTGTTAATGAGTGTGATAAAGTAGGTCTGTTTGGTAATGTGGAGGCAGGATTAGTATTTTAGGGAGGGCAGATTTATATTCATTGAAATCTTTCTCGGGCTTAGTCATCCGCAACAGGCGCTTAAGAGTGCGGCTACGTTTTCTGATGTCATCTCTTTGCCAGGGTTGTAGCGGTTGGGGTCTGATTCTGTGTGTAGTGCGGGGTGAACTTGTCTAGGGGGGATGACCGTGAGCTGTTGTAAACGGAAGTGGCTAGGTTGGGGTAGGACAGGGATGAGATTTTGTCATAGAGGTGATCAGTAGCAGAGAAGAGAAGGGTTGAGGTGGCGAAGGTTTCTACAGGTAACTGTTAGGTGGTTGGAGGGAGAAGAAGTGGAAGAGAGGGAGAGAGTGAAAAGAATAAGGTGGTGATCAGAGAGTGGCAGTGAATTGTTGGAGAGGTTGCACGGAGTGCATAGATAGGAGAATACAAGGTCAAGGGTGTTGCCGTTGGAGTGAGTAGAAGCGTGTACGCCATGTGTCAAACACAAGGACACACGGGCCCTCCAGGCCATTTCATGTGGCCCTCGCACCTCTCCTGTAGCTCCCCTTGTCTCTACTTCTACCTTCTTTCAGCAGTGGGTAGCAGAGAGGACAAAAGAACTCCTACAGATCCTGCTCCTCTCTGTACAGCTGCAGCACCCCTTTGTTTCCGCCTCCCCTTGTTTCCGCCTCCCCTGGTCCAGCTCTCCTCTGGTCTTCCTCCAGACCATGCACTTTCTTCCCTCGAACTCCCCCCATCTTCTTCCCGGCAGCAGCACAAGGTAAGAGGGGTGCACTGTGATATAAGGGAAGGTGGGGGACTCTTGATTTCTTATCATGAGAGGGCTCTTGACATCTCTATTCTACTGTGTAGATATTTAATATATATAAAAAATGTGTCGTTATAATTTTTGAAAGAAAAAGCGACTTTGATCGTCTATCAAATCTAGAAATCAATTTTCTTTAATTGTACATCACGGGACACAGAGCCCTGGACACTGGCACACCCTAAACAGGAAGTTGCCTCCCGATATAACCCCCCCATATAACATACTGGGAGTACCTCCGTTTTTTCGCCAGTATCTAAGGTGTTGGTCACGAGTGAAGATGTGCTGTGCTGAGCTCCTCTGGGGCAATCCTTGCTGGGGCAATCCTTGCTGGGGCCAGCTATGCATCCGGATCCATTTAAAGTGTCTTTTAGGCTGAATTGAATGGTACCCGGGCCTCGTGGTGGAAGAAACGAGGTTTTGCCTGTAACGCTTCTCTTTTTAGAGAGCTGGACCCCGGGATCCAGTGCTTTGGTATTTTAAGCCATGAAGTTTTTCTAAGAAATTTTTTATATTTTTCTTATGAAATGTCTCCTTTAAAAAAAAAGAAGGTAAATGTCGTCATGCCTAAGTGTCACCACTGGGGGCTGTATGGAGCAGGTACCTTCTCGTGCTTTCCTCAGAGATCACGCAGGAAGCGGCAAGCTCTTTTCCTCCGGCCAGCAGCTCAGACCTCCGGTGAGTTTGGGGGGGTTTTTGCTTCCACCTGGGCTAGGCTCTCCCCCTCTTCACAGGGAAGGGGAGAGCCAAAACGATCGGCGATGCAGTTTTCTTCCACCGCCCCTTCACGCCGGCGGCTCTCAGGTTTCCTCCTCGCATCCCTCCCTGATACACAAGCCGATCCCGTCGAATCAGAGGCCCGCGCGGGAAAGCTCTCTTTTGAAAAAGAGAGGAGGGGAGGCGCGAGGAGGGGGCGTGGCTTAGCGGGGCGTTCTCCAACGTCCAGCGCAAGAGTATGTTTTAAAAAAACTCCATTTATGCTGGCTGCAAGTCATCACAGGGACACAGGAGCAAAGAGGGGCATAAAAGAGGTTTGGTGACACAGGCATTCCTATTTACAGGCATTCCTATTTACAGGCATTCCTATTTTGACACATTTACTATTCGCATCAGGCTGAGCATTACTAGCAGTGGCTGGACTATTTGCTCAAGCAGTGGATGCGATCCTTTTAGTAGTACCTCTGCTTTTGTGTATGGGGCTATGGTCGGAAGGGGGGGCTAGAAACACCCCTAAAGAGGGCTAAAGGGATCTCCCTCAAGCTCTGAAAGCCTAAAACTTATCTCTGCAATGGCATCCTCCCCTGAGAGGGGGTGGCTGCTCAGAGTGAGCCTTCAGGGGCCATGGAATGTTTCCAACTGTTTACAACACTGCAGCCCCTGCCTATATTTCTAAAAAGGTATTTTCTCAGCCATGATAGGATGGGAAAAAGGTTAGCGACTTTAATCGCATCCCAGATGGGAATAGAATGCAGCAGGTTCCATTCCATTCCCCAAGGGCCCTCAAACTGAGGATCTGGGGACGGGAGAAGATGTTTTCTCTCAGAGGACCATGAACAGGCCGATGACTCCTCTTCTGAGGGGTCATATGCGGAAGATCAGCTTCACATTGTGGGTACAATTTCTTACTGAATTTGTCCGCTCCACATTTTATGATACCCTTAAATGAGTGTCCTCTTCTTGTTCACTAAAGCCTTCCCAAAGCTGTGCATGCCTTTCCTATCCAGTCATTGTTGGGAAAGTTCATGTATTCTGAGTGGGATCACCCAGCATTTTTTTCCCTCCTAAAAAGTTTTTCACACTTTATCCTATGGAGGAAATAACTTTCTAAAGGGGTAAGTTACCATCAATTGACGCTGCTATATCTTCTGATTAAAAGTTTGACTTGTCCGGCAGACAATGCTCAAATACTTAGGAATTCAGCGGATAAACAGTTGGAATTCCTATTAATAAAAAAAACAAAAACATATATATGGTTTTCCTGACAGGTTGAGTGTCTCAGCCTGTGCTGACAGTAATTGGTATATGTCAAATCCTTGAGGGACCAGTTTTAAACAGGTGCTCAATGTTATCCCTGTTCAGCAGGCCCAGGTTCTGGCAAGCTCCTAGTAGCTTTATGTTGGCAATAGACGCTATGAGAGATTCTATCTTCAGGCCTCACGCCTTTCGCTGGGCTGGTACATATGTATAGAATACTATGGTTGAAAAATTTGTCAGCCGAAGTGTCCTATATAAAAAAAAAAACCTCCTGGCTGGTTTTGCTTTTTGCAGTGAACGGCTGTTTGGGATATCTTGGATAATTCATCCAAATTTCTAGTGGAAAGGTACCCCTTTGCCATTTAAGAAAAGGAGTAAATGAATTTCATTTAAACAAGCTCCTTCTCCAGTGCCAGGGGCATCAGCCTCCAGGCAGTCACGACGGCTTCCGCCATCAAGTTCAAGAGGTAGTCCTCAGGGACAAAAGAAACCTACAAACAAGATACTAAAGCCTCCTTATGAGAGGGCGCACCCGCTCGCTTGGGGGGAAGGACTTCTGCAGTTCTCAAGGGTCTGGCAGAAAGAATGTCGAGACAGATTGGAGACTTCTTCAATAGCTCTTGAGTACAATCTGGGGTTTCAAGAGTTCCCGTCTCCTCGTTTTCTCAGATCAAACGTTCCTAAGATCCAGAGAAAAAGAAGTCTCTCTTCTAGCATTGGACCATACTTTGGCAAAGAGTGGTCATGCTGGTCTCCATGAAAGAGCTGGAGTTGAGGTTTTGTTCAAACCTTTTTTCACGGCAAAATCGAATGGGGATGTCAAACCCATTTTGGATCTCGGGAATCTAAACCGGTTCCTGAATATACGCTCTTTTTTGCATGGAGTCAATCCAATCAGTTGTCTCCATCTTACAAGGAGAACTTTTTACGTCGATTGACATCAAGGGTGCATACCTCCATGGGCATATTTCCCTGTTCACTAGAAATATTTACTTTTTAAGGTAGAAAATCTTCATTTTCAGTTTGTAGCTCTGCTTTCGGTCTAGCTAGTGCACCTTCAGTGTTTACAAAGGTTTTGGCTCCTCCTTTAGCCAGACTAAGGGCCCAAGGTATAATGATTATAGTTTACCTAGACGATTGGCCCTTGATAGACCAGTCGGTAGCCCGCTTAGACCAAAGTATGGTCACCACATTCAACTACCTGGAATACCTAGGTTGGATTCTCAACCTAGAGAAATCTTCCTTAAATACATTAAAGAGATTAAAATACTTGAGTCTGTTCATAGATACACCCAGAAAAGGGTATTCTTGCCCTAGGCAAAGATCAGCGCCATAAAGGAACGGATTAAAGTGGTCGAGCCAAGATGAATCCTTCTATTCAGCTTGCATGAGGGAAAGATGATGGCTTCATTCGAGGACGTTGCTTAGTTTCATTCGAGACTGCTGCAAAACGGTATCTTATCGGCTTGGAACAAGAGGGTTTAAGCTCTAGATTTTCCAATGTGTCTGACTCCAAAGGTTCGTAGCTTTATTCAGGGAGTAACGCGGCTTAATCCTCCGGTTAGGTCACCCCTGAACCCTTGGGACTTGAATTCAGTTCTGTTGGCATTACAAAAACAGCTTTTTTTGAGCCGATACAACATATTCCCTTGGTCCATTTTTTTTTGACAAGGAAACTAGTTTTTCTGGTAACCATATCTTCTGCAAGAAGGGTATCAGAGTTGGCTGCTCTTTCTTGTCAAGAGCCATATTATTATTATTATTATTCACAAGGATAAGGTAGTATTGCGTCCTCATCCTAACTTTTTACTGAAGGTAGTATCCGGTTTTTTATCTAAACCAGGATATTGTTCTACCTTCATTTTTTTCCAGAACCCTGTTCTATGGAAGAAAAATCACTACATTCTCTTGATGTGGTGAGAGCAGTCAAAGTCTACTTAAAGGCGACTGATCTGATTCGGAAAACGGATGTTTTGTTCGTATTGCCTGAAGGTCCTCAAAGAGGACAGGCAGTATCGAAATCTACTATTTCTAAATTGATTCAACAAGTAATCGTTCAAGCTTATGATTTAAAGAGGTAGATTCCACCCTCTCAAATCAAAGCACACTCCTCTAGGGCTGTTAGTGCTCCATGGGCAGTGCATCACCAGGCCTCCATGGCTCAATCTGCAAGGCCGCAACTTGGTCTTCAATCCATACATTTACCAGATTCTATCAGGTGAATGTAAAAAGGCATGAGGATATCTCCTTTGGGCGCAGTGTACTGCAGTCAGCCTCTAGTCTCATGTTGCCCTAATTCTGTTGTCTCCCTCCCCTCAGTTGGCATTGCTATGGGACATCCCACAAAGTAACTACTATGGCTCTGTGTCCCGTGATGTACGATGAAAGAAAATAGGATTTTTATAACCGCTTACCTGTAAAATTCTTTTCTTTTGAAGTATATCACGGGACACAGAGGTCCCGCCCCTCTTTCTGGTATACACGTGTATTGCTTTGCTACAAAACTGAGATGCTCCTGGTATGGGAGGGGTTATATAGGGAGGTGGGAGGGGTTATATAGGGGGGCAACTTCCTGTTTAGGGTGTGCCAGTGTCCATCACCTGAAGGTGGCCTATAACCCACATATTAATTACTATGGCTTTGTGTCCCGTGATGTACTTCAAAAGAAAAGGATTTTACAGGTAAGCTGTTATAAAAATTCTATTATTTGTAGGTTTTAATTGTATGAAGATAAAAAACATTTTCCTGTGATTTTTTGCAAATAGAACAGATTTTTATGCAGATATCTTTATCATCTCGTAAATTCAAGGATTTCCGCTCAGGAGAATTTTTTTTTTCTGTTGCAAATAAAATGACTCATTTTGGTAAATGGTTCATGGAAAGTTGAATTATTGATACATCATAGAAGATGAATTTGGTAGCTGATTTCATAGTTTGCCCCAACAAATGTCTTTCTCAATATCACCTGTCATTAACTTTTTGCGTTTCTGTGATGTTGTAGAGGAGGACCACAAAGACACCGACACCATCCCAAGAGATACTTCGCTCTGCAGCCGGATGATAGGCCTGTGAATGGCGCTCCACACGTACCACAAAACTATGGCGACAGTATTGTGAATGGTACTGATAATCGGGGTTCAGGCCCTCAGGGGCGTAATGGGCCTTACAGCAGATGGCCAGGACAAGGCCACAGAGGAAGCTCCGGAGAACAGTGGCAATAACAACTTATAGTGTAAAACGATATATACTAAAATATAAACTCGCGCTAATGGTGAAAAAAACAGTGAAATGTTAAACAAAAGCAGCTGCCACACTCAAAGTGCTAATCACTAGAAAAAAGTAAAAATATGAAATGTGGCGCTCACAAATTAAAATATACGTGTAAAAATGAATATAGATAAGTGTAAATGAAAATTAAGATAAACAAAACAGAATCCAAATGAAGTGAAGTCCAAATAAAATGATCAAAGGTATTCTAAGTGTTTAAATCCACGGTGAGGAAAACTTTTCAGGTGCTGAAAACCACAAACGCTCCGGAGCTTTTCAGGTGCAAATCAACACCCCCATATGTGTCCCCCACTCACCAAATGGCGGTGACCCCCAACTTTGCAGTCTCGGGGTCGCTTCAGGCTTAGTGATGATACCAGAGAAGTTCAGGAGTGATGATGTACACAGCAGATCAAAGGATTCTTAGTAAAATTTCTCAGCAGAATCGACAAGCACCAAAAAACATAAAGAATGGAACTAATAGTGAAAGTACCATATAAAAGGATTTATTCCACATACAAATGGGAACTTACAAAATATCTGGTTAAAACAGGCATGTAAAATGGGGTTGTAGATGTGTCAGAACGCCGCTCACGGTGTGCGTTCCACTGACCAGGAAGTGCATTCCACGAAGTAGGAAATGACGTCAGTGCCGCCGGTAATGCGCCAACGCGTTTCGCCCTCCCACAAGGCATCATCAAAGACCTTTGGAATGCACTTCCTGGTCTGTGGAACGCACGCCATATTTTATACGATACTTTCACTATTAGTTCCATTCTTTGTTTTTTGGTGCCTGGCAACTCTGCTGAGAAATTTTACTAAGAATCCTTTGATCGACTGGGTATCATCACTAAGCCTGAAGCGACCCCCAGACTGCAAAGTTGGGGGTCACCGTCATTTGGTGAGTGGGGGACACATATGGGGGTGTTGTTTTGCACCTGAAAAGCTCCGGAGCGTTTGAGGTTTTCAGCACCTGAAAAGTTTTCCTCACCGTGGATTTAATACCTTTGATCATTTTATTTGGACTTCACTTCATCCGGATTCTGTTTTGTTTATCTTAATTTACATTTACACTTATCTATATTCATTTTTGCACGTATTTTTTAATAACATCTTATACCTAACTAGGAGATTGCTTGGGGCCATGCCTGTTTACTCTTTTACTCTATTGATTTTATTATTTTACTTGTATTGTATTTTTAAATGAATTTGACGATTGGAAATGACAAAATAAACGGAGATAACGGTCAGATGCTTTAATGGTGGTAAAGTGGTAATCCATTGAAAGTAGACTTGGTAGGCAATAATTCTGTTCCATGTGCTCTATGTAGCACCACACGATCGTTTTATGGGACATTTGTTCTTGGCGGAGTGATCTTGGAGACCGCCATCTATACACAGATACACCGAATTCTACATCTGATGGTTCAGTGACAATAAATCACATCAAGTCTTTGCTCTGACTACAATATATGAATTCATCAAAAATGAATGGGAGTCGCAGGTTCCTGCTCTGTGAGCATCTTCTCTTTACTGCCTTAATAAATGACATGGTTCAGCTCCTTCAGTCCATGGAATTTGTGAGGCTTTACAGTTGGTAGGACTCCAGTCATACGCTGGGGTGGGCTGGATATATAAACCCGTTCAGTAGAATGCTGACTGGGAAAAGGGCTCAGGCCTGTCTGGAAGAAGAAATCGCTTTGACATCGCATGCTGCCGTTACAGGGAGGGCAAACTTTTACGCTTGGATAGTATTCTCTATAACAGGGGTATCAAACTGGTGACCCTCCAGCTGTTGCAAAACTACAAGTCCCATCATGCCTCTGCCTGTGGGAGACATGCATGTAACTGTCAGCCTTGCTATGCCTCATGGGACTTGTAGTTTAGGAACAGCTGGCGGGTCGCCAATTTGAGACCCCTCCTCTACAAGCTGTTAGCGTCCATTGAGCCAAAGCTGAGCCTCCCCTTTACAGTTGGTGTCACTGAACAGGCGGCCTATCAGTTTAGGGTTTGGTGATGTCATTATTCCAAAATATTTTATTTGAATATTCGTTCAGCTCATAGTATAGCTGCATACATTGTGGGTGAGGGGTAAATGTTGGCCTTTTTCATTTTAGATACTTAAACCAGCCAAAGATTCTGAGCTCATCTGATAACTTTCTGCCACGGTAATGCGCTGTCATTGGGTATCTGTGCCTTCATTCGGAGACAAGTGAAAGGAGACTGCAGCCCTGCACATTGTTTCATAACTTTTATACCTCATTTGACTTCCTGACAATGAGAAGAGATCAGAGGATGACATGATGGCTGTAATTGGTGAGGACATTCCCTTCCCTCCAATGTAAAACCCTTGGATAATGTTGGGAGATCTTCCCTGTCAGCTGCACACAATGGCAATTACTGTCTGAGCCAAGATCACACCATTCACTACCTCAATGATACGTGCAGATCTCCGACTGATCAACCGTTTTTATCCTGGATAGAATAGAACATGTCAGACTTTTCTTTGTTTCCCCCTCATGTCCCTGTGCCGAGGTTCACCCCTTCTAAGCTGTGAAATCATTGCTTGTGCTGGGGGGTGATGGGTAAGACTGCGAGGATTCCAAGTTTGTCTCTTTTTGCAGAGAGTGGAAATCCCTTTTCTAATTGCCCATCATTCAGAACATTGCCAGAGACCCCTCCATGCCCATTGATGTCAGAAGTTTGGCCTCTTGTTTGATGCAATGCAGCTCCATTCCTGGAATTCAGCGATTGATGAGGCTGAAGCTACATTGGGAAGTCCTCGGCTCCTTCTACACGGCAGAACTGATGGGGGTCTATGAGGGGAGCCTTGATTGATAATAAGCTGCCAAGTAGATTTTTCACCTTATACCCAACAACTGTACTGCCATTTCATCGATCGTCTAACTAAAGCAGAACGCCAGAAAAAAAATGGTTTCTGATCCTAATTATAGGAGTGACCCCTGTGGAGATGGATGCTGCAACCGGGTTACTGCACTGTCCTTAAAAATCATGTTTTTTACACCGGATAGTAAATCTCTCTCATACACAGAAGCGCGGGATCGTTTTTCTGCCACGTTCTTCCACTGACCATCCACAGAAAATAAAGGGGGGGATTTCCATAAAGCTGCCGTGACACTTTTCTGGCGGTAATCTCTCTTGTTAATGTAATACGCCAAATTTCTGATGCATTTGCAACACTTTTAGTTCTAAAAATGCATCACTTTTACATTGTGACGAGATGAATGCGCCAACTTCATATTAGTCGTGACACTTTGTATCTTACGAAAGTGGCTCTAATTATGGTGAGAGAGAAGCTGGCGCAGACAGATTGGTGTGCGTTCTAAAAGTGGCGCAGTGTCAGCCCCGATTCCAGTCCAGGTTCCAGACAAGTACATGAATTTACAGACAATAGTATAAACACTATATAATTGATAATCAAAAAATAGTCATACACTAAAACAGCGCTAATGTTGAGCAAATAGAAATGAAAAGTGTGGCCAACTACACACAAAAAGGTCCATAAGAGTAGTGCGGTATAAGTGGTGGTTTAGAGGTTGTTCAAAGTAGATTGTAGAGTATGTCAAAGCGTGCACCATCCACCGATCACTCCATCTCCACCATGTGTGAACACACTCCCCTCAGGGGGTTACACTCACCAGAGCGAGGTAAAATACAAGCATCCAAAGTAAGAAATATCCTGGGCCACATTAGCAAAGCACTTCTCCAGATGATAGGTAGAAGGAGGAGCTCTAGAGGAATAAAAACAAAGGAGAGCGCATATAGCGTAATTCCATTTATTAATAATACACACCCATCACATCATAACTCCCCCATCACTAACTACGTACTGGACATAAGCAGTCAAAAAGCAGAAAGAGTGAAAATCGCCGTGCACTGCACCGTAGGACCTCCGGTAGCCGTCTCAACAATCAAGGAGTGGAATACACTTCCTCGTTCCGGGTCCAACCACGATGAAGCGCACTCGTCACTTTCGGCGTCGTGTAGGTCACGCCCTTGGGCGATTTTCACTCTTTCTGCTTTTTGACTGCTTATGTCCAGTACGTAATTAGTGATGGGGGAGTTATGATGTGATGGGTGTGTATTATTAATAAATGGAATTACGCTATATGCGCTCTCCTTTGTTTTTATTCCTCTGGAGCTCCTCCTTCTACCTATCATCTGGAGAAGTGCTTTGCTAATGTGGCCCAGGATATTTCTTACTTTGGATGCTTGTATTTTACCTCGCTCTGGTGAGTGTAACCCCCTGAGGGGAGTGTGTTCACACATGGTGGAGATGGAGTGATCGGTGGATGGTGCACGCTTTGACATACTCTACAATCTACTTTGAACAACCTCTAAACTACCACTTATACCGCACTACTCTTATGGACCTTTTTGTGTGTAGTTGGCCACACTTTTCATTTCTATTTGCTCAACATTAGCGCTGTTTTAGTGTATGACTATTTTTTGATTATCAATTATATAGTGTTTATGCTATTGTCTGTATCTATTTTTAAACAGCAGCTGAATACCTAGACCCTTATGCCCCGTACACACGGTCGGACATTGATCGGACATTCCGACAACAAAATCCATGGATTTTTTCCGACGGATGTTGGCTCAAACTTGTCTTGCATACACACTGTCACACAAAGTTGTCGGAAAATCCGATCATTCTGAACGCGGTGACGTAAAACACGTACGTCGGGACTATAAACGGGGCAGTGGCCAATAGCTTTCATCTCTTTATTTATACTGAGTATGCGTGGCACTTTGTCCGTCGGATTTGTGTACACACGATCGGAATTTCCGACAACGGATTTTGTTGTCGGAAAATTTTATCTCCTGCTCTCCAACTTTGTGTGTCGGAAAATCCGATGGAAAATGTCCGATGGAGCCCACACACGGTCGGAATTTCCGACAACACGCTCCGATCGGACATTTTCCATCGGAAAATCCGACCGTGTGTACGGGGCATTAGTGTTTTTATCTTTAGGGGTTTTGAATGATATTTAATTTCATTTATGTTATTTGCTATACTGTGTGCTCTGGATTAGTATCTGAGATCTGTGGCGCTGAGGGGTGTATTATAGGCCTAGTTATACACTTTTTGCTGAAGTACATGTATTTGGCGCATTCTGCATCACTTTTAGAATGCTTTGGAGACACATTTTCCCCAAATCCGTCTTTGTGAATTTCATGGATTGTATTCTATGAAAGGTTCACAGACTACAAGGCGTTCAGTGAATGGCCAAGGGGAGAAGATGAACCATACTTGCACTTCTGTGTATGAGAGGTGCAGTGGGACCTTCATTACCTGGACTATAAACAAAAGCAGTTAAAGGACTTCACAGCGATCCGGCCGCGGCAAAGACCTTAAGTCAGGTAACATTTGTATACATCTCAGAAATCTACAAAAAACTTTTTCTGAAGTTCTGTTTTAAAGAGTAACTCCACTTTTGTTGAGTAGAGACCCCCGCCCTCTGGGCGATCTCTGTACATTGCAGGGATTGTAACAAACCTTGTAGCAGATTTCTTCCTTTTGTTGTGCTGAAGAAATAGTGGTTTGTTTCGCTGTGTCCATGTGAATGGGAGTGATTCCATAAATATCAATCAGCTGCTGCACCTGCAGGGCTCAAATTAGGAATGTGGCGCGGTCTGCATCCCGTTTCAAAGTGATTTCCCTTTGGGAGTGTATTGCCACAAATAACATTTTTGTTGCAGGGGATGCCCAAAATCTCACTTGTATCTTAGTGCAGACTTCTGGCAAAATCATAGAGCCAATCAGACAAGCAGGAAATGACATTTCTGGGGGGCGGGCCATATACCATCTCTGTACAGATCACCTCCTCTACAGAAAATGATAGTGGCTGCAGATTGAAAAGTCATTTTTAATAACATTCAATGACAATATGACTTGTGTTACAATTGTATACACTATTTTTATGTTTTGACAAATTTTTCCCCACAAAACTGGAGTCACCCTTTTAACTTATTATTCTGAAAATAATCCTTAATACTTGGGGAATAAAGGCTCAGGTACTTCTGCACTTTTATTTTCAATATTTGTAAGTATTTTATGTAAATTGATTTTTTTTTTTAAGTGCAAGATGCCAATTCAATACCAGAGGGTCCTAGGTGTGTATAGATAGTTATTTATGAGGTGGAACTGAACCTATATCCTGTGTATAGGTTGGATGTAAAGTCATTGTCACTGTAATAAAGTTGCTGAAGTTTGAAATGGTCTGCTCAAGGTGCCTGCGTATGCCGCTATGTATGTGGTGTGTCTCTTCATTGGTCGCCATGTTAGATGTTGTGGTTGCCCTTCCCCCACCATCCACAATGTGATGAGAAGAGACACCTGGGCAGGTGAGGCTTTGCTGCGTAATTCAGGTGTTTTCCACCATCTGCTTTCACAGCCATTCACTTATTACCAAATCTTTATTATGGTGACCGATTTATATTGCTATAATTGGAACAAATATTTTGTGGTGATAACTAAAATACTTTTCTGTGCTTCATGAGAGAAATGTGTGAATAGTTGCATGTTTAATAAAAAGAATGTATAAGTTCAGCCGTATTCTTCCTTTGTATTTTACCCAACAACGATCCTATCCTAAAGATCTCATCGAATGATCCGAGCCGTACAGAACTTCTGCACACCAGCACTTTCTTTTCCCCCTCACAATGAAAACAATCGATCTGACCGACCACCACTTCACAAATATCAGCACCACATTTGTATATTTTTTGTCGCACTTACAGGCCTCTACCCATCAGAAAAAGTCAAACCCCCCATTTCTGAAGGCTGAATTACACAAACGTTTCTAGAACCTCGGAAATGTGGGTCCAACGTTTCTGGTCAGGATGGAATCTGATGGGAATGTGAAAGCGGAGTCTGCGTTCTCCTTCACATTCATTAGGTAAAGTTCTACTTTCCAGTACATGAACATACAGTAGAGGATCTCTGCCTTGTATGACAAAAGATTGAGCTGACAAAGCGATTTCTTGGTCGTACATTGTGGGACGCGGAATAGTATACAGTGCCTTGAAAAAGTATTCATACCCCTTGAAAGTTCCCACATCTTGTCATGTTACAACCAAAAGCATAAATGTATTTTATTGGGATTTTATGTGATGGACCAACACAAAGTGTCACATAATTGTGAAGTGGAAGGAAAATGATAAATGATACAAATAAATTTGTGAAAAGTGTGGGGGGGAGGGGCATTTGTATGGCGCCCCCCGGAGTCAATACTTTGTAGAACCCCCTTTCTCTACAAGTCTTTTTGGGGATGTCTCTACCAGCTTTGCACATCTAGAGAGGGACATTTCTTTTTCATGCATCATGAGACACAGAGTCGGGCTAATATTCATTACCTGCTGGGTTGTACTTCATCTCCAGGTGAATGGACACTGGTGGACCAAGGGTCTTTAGACAGGAAGTAATCCCCTATATAACCCCTTCCACACAGGAAGTACTTCAGTTTTTTACCAGTGTCTACAAGATTGGGCTCTTAATTTCTAAGCTGCCCTGTGCCTGGACAGGTAAGTAAAACCCCTTTATTATTATTGTGGGGTGTCCCAGTGATTATAACAATCAGTCAAGCTAGCTAGAGGAGGAACACCTGTATATGCGGTGACCATCTGGGGGAGTTTTGGGCTAGCTGTGGGTGTTTGCAAGTTGTACCTTTTTTTTTTTTTTGCTTGTGTCTAGCAGTTTTTCACCTGTATGATGGCGCACAATGGTGCGCCATTTTCACCTTGGTTCAACGTGGCGCACGTGCGTTCGCAAGAGCACCACTGGGCTTAGCAGTTTGGTGGCCGTGGCTCACGCGGCTTCGCCGCACATGCGCCGTAGCCTTTATCTAGGTGCACGAAAATTCGAATTATACGCAAATACGACCACGCCCGTTCGCCGGAGCCGCGTGCTCATGCATACGCAGAACGTTTCAGTGCACAGCCAGCTTATTTAAGCTGTGTATGCCAAACATGCGGTGCTTCCAGCAGGCTCTGAACCAGGCACTTGCAGCGGTTCATTTCTTCTTACCCGAGTCACGTTGGTCACCAGGTCTTGCTTGGCAGGCTAAAGGTGCTTATATTGTTGCATAGGGGCTTGGTGAGCCCTATTAAAGGGTCTCCCTTCTGAGGTGTGTTAATACTACACACAGGTACTCACTTTTTGTGGCTAGTAAATGTCTTCAAAAAAGAGGAGCTGGACTAACCTGATGAACCTAGTTGTATCCCTAGTGTTGTATCCCCTGAAGGACCAGAGGCTTCAGGGCAATCTGAGCCGCTGCGCCTATCTGGGATTGTGCCTACAGTCAACGCTGCTGCTTCACCCTTTATTACTAAGGATAACCTGTCCTCAGCCATAGCCAGGTTAGAGCACAGGATTGCTGTCATGATTGCCTCCATCCCGCAGGGTGGCAAGAAGCGTGACCAATACCACTCCCCGGAGCCTCCTAGTCTAGAGCAAGGAATGGGTTGAGGATGGGGAAGAGCTTAAAGCTCAGGATTCTGTGGAAGGCCTGGAGGATGAGTTTGCTTCTGAGAAATCTGGATAAGCAGATATCCAATTGGTGTCTGCCTCTCAATCACAGAGGCTTTTGATCCTGACTCTTCCCGAAATGGTTCGTTCTGCCTTTAAGTTGCCTTCTGCAGAGGTTACTGAGCCTCCTCTGGTCCTCCTTTTGTGATCCCTGAGGCCTCTTCAGGCTACATAAGCTTTACCCTTACACCAGGGGTGTCAAACTCAATTTCATCATGGGCCGCATCAGCATTATGATTGTCCTCAAAAGGGCCGGTTGTATCTGTAAGATTAGATGTCCAGTGCATCCCCTCCCCATACAAGAGCCACCCCACCATCAGAAGTTGAGTCCCCTACTCTCCCTAACATCACAGTGCACCCCCTTTCCTTACGCTTCTGCTGGTAAGAAGCTGGATGCATTGCTTGAAAGCAGAAAGTAGGGGTCTGACCAGAGGAGGGCTGGAGCTCTCCTGCAGCTGCAGGAGAGGTGTGAGGGCCATATGAAATGGCCTGGAGGGCTGGATTTGGCCTGCGGGCCTTGTGTTTGACACCTGTGCCTTACACCCTCTGTTGGAACAGGTGGTGTACGCTGATTGGGAACATCCTGACAGGATTTTTGTTCCTCCTAAGAGGTTTTCCCTTAGAGTTAGAAGTGGAGCATGCCAGCCGTAGATGCAGCAATCTCTTCCTTAAACAAGAACTTGACTTGTCCGGTAGATAACGCACAGGGCTTGAAAGATTCTGTTGACAAGAAATTGGAGTCATTATTAAAGGCTGGCTTTTCTTTGGCCAGTTCAGCTATTCAGCCAGCTGTTGCAGCAATTGGTATCTTCCAGTCCGTAAAGAATCAGATCAGACGGCCTGACAGGCCTAACCGGGAGGATGATCTGGTTGAAAATTAAGACAGATATTCCTCGAGCGCCGTTTTGCTGTTGACACCTTGAAGGATTCAATACAGCAGGTTTCTCGTCTGGCTCTCTTGTCTGTACATATGCGCAGACTTTTGTGGCTTAAGAACTGGTCGGCCGAGCTTCCTTGTAAGAAGTTATTGTCAGGTTTCGCCTTTCATGGGGAATGTTTATTTTGCGGTCATTTGGACAAATATATCCAAAAGGTTTTGGGAGGGAAAAGTTCTCTACTTCCTGTGAAGAAAAGCACCAGGCGTCCCTCGTTTAAAACCTCAGGGACTGCTTCTTCAAATGTCTCAGCGCCAAGGCAGTTCCGCCACCAACGGCGCTAGGATCAGGGGCAAGCTGCAGGGCCAGAAGAAGCCCTGGGTCCAAAGCTCTTTTAAACCCAGTACCAAGCCCTCCTTTTGAGGGGACGCTCCCCACTCCATCGAGTTGGGGGGAAGGCTGCTGCACTTTGCGGACATTTGGAGAATAGTTCAGGACGAGTGGGTCACCTCAGCTATATCCTGCTGTTACAAGCTGGAGTTGCGTGGGGTTCCCCCTCAGAGGTTTTAGTGTTCCCTCGGATCCTCCAAGAAGAGACTTATTGCTTCAGGCATTACATCATTTAGTGCATCAAGGAGTGATTGTAGAGGTTCCTGTACCCGAAAGGGGTGCGGGGTTAACAGCTCAAAAACTAAACTGGGACATCATGAGGCCCATTTTGGACCTAAGATCCTTGAACCAGTATCTACTGATCCAGTCCTTTCGGATGGAGTCTGTCTGTTCAGTAGTAGCCTCACTCCAGAGGGGAGACTTTTTTTTAGCCTCCATCGATATAAAAGATGTGTATTTACACATACCTATCTTTCAGCCTCATCAGAGGTTCCTGCGATTTGCAGTAGAGGAACATCATTTTCAGTTTGTGGCTCTACCCTTCAGACTTGCTACAGCTCCCCGAGTGTTCACAAAGGTCCTAGCACCAGTACTGGGTCTTTAAGGGCCCAAGGGATCCTGGTGCTCGGGTATCTGGACGACCTCCTGTTCAGAGATCACTCGCTACAGGCTCTAGAACAGAGCATAACATGCACAGTGCGGTATTTGGAAAGCTTAGGCTGGATCATAAATACCGAAAAGGCAACCTTAGAACCAGCTCAGTCTAAAGTATTTAGGTCTGATCCTGGATACGGTCCAAGCAAGAGTATTCTTGCCACCTGCAAGGATCTGTGCCCTGAAGGATCAGGTGCGTCGGATAAGGGGCACCAGTCAACCCTCCATTCGGCTCTGTATGAGTCTTCTAGGAAGGATGGTATCCTCCTTCGAGGCAGTGCCCTATGCCCAGTTCCATTCCAGGCCTCTTCAACAAGACATCTTGTTGGCTTGGAACAGGAGAGGACAAGCCCTGGATTATCCAATGTTCTTATCTCCTTGGGCACACTTAAGCCTATTCTGGTGGCTGCAGGATCAGAACCTGCGAAAAGGAAGATCCTTCCTCCCTGGATGGCGGAGATTCAGGACTGCCCTATCAGGGTTCAGTCCGATAATGCCACTGCAGTGGCCTATATAAACCACCAAGGCGGTATCAGAAGTCGTTCAGCTCTGAAGGAGGTGGTGTCGATTCTATTGACAGTCCATATCCCAGGAGTAGAGAACTGGAAGGCAGATTATTTCAGCCGCCAGCAGATCTGCCCGGTGGAGTGGTCCCTACACCCAGGGGTGTTCCAGGAAATTTGCCAATGTTGGGGATGGCCAGAGGTCGACCTACTGCCATTCAGGTTCAACAAGCTACAGCAGTTTGTGTCCCGAACAAGAGATCCTCTGGCTATTGGAGCAGATGCTCTGGTAGTTCCATGGAGCCAGTGGTTTATGCTTTCCCTCCGATCCTTTTCCTTCCACATTTGTTGTGCAGGATTCAGAGAGAGGGAGTTTCAGTCATTCTGGTGGCACCAGCCCGGCCCAGAAGGCCCTGGTTCCCAAAGATTGTGAGATTTACAATAGACGGGCCATGGACACTTCCACATCACCCCGATCTACTGCCTCAAGGTCCTATATTTCACCCCAATTTTACAGTCTCTAAATTTGACAGCATGGCTATTAAAGCCAGGGTATTAAAGGACCGTGGCATCTCGGGACCAGTGGTGTCTACCCTAGTGAATGCTAGAAAAGCTGTCCCTAGGAAGACCTATCATCATAAGGTCTGGAAGACTTCTATTGCTTGGTGTGAAGCCAAAAAATGACATCCTCGGAAATACGTGATTGGGAGAATTCTCTCTTTTCTACAGTCAGCTGTGGCAATGAAATTGGCTTTGAGTACAATCAGTGGTCAAGTTTCGGCCCTATCAGTATTCTTCCAAAGGTTTTTAGTCTCCCATTCACTGATCCGAACCTTTATGCACTGAGCAACTCGCTTGCTTCCCCCCCATTAGGTCACCTATGTGTCCTTGGGACTTGAACTTGGTGCTGTCTGTGTTAAAGAAACAACCATTTGAGCTTATCAAGGAAATCCCATTAGACTTATGCCGCGTACACACGGTCGGACTTTGTTCGGACATTCCGACAACAAAATCCATGGATTTTTTCAGACGGATGTTGGCTCAAACTTGTCTTGCATACACACGGTCACACAAAGTTGTCGGAAAATCCGATCGTTCTAAACGCGGTGACGTAAAACACGTACGTCGGGACTATAAACGGGGCAGTGGCCAATAGCTTTCATCTCTTTATTTATTCTGAGCATGCGTGGCACTTTGTCCGTCGGATTTGTGTACACACGATCGGAATTTCCGACAACGGATTTTGTTGTCGGAAAATTTTATATCCTGCTCTCAAACTTTGTGTGTCGGAAAATCCGATGGAAAATGTCCGATGGAGCCCACACACGGTCGGAATTTCCGACAACACGCTCCAATCGGACATTTTCCATCGGAAAATCCGACCGTGTGTACGGGGCATTAGTGTCGCGCAAGCTTGCCTTCCTGATGGCCATCACCTCGGCCCGCAGGGTGTCGGAGTTGGCGGCCCTTTCGTGCAGGGAACCATACTTGAGTTACGACCTGTTCCATCCTTTTTGCCAAAAGTGGTGTCGGCCTTTCATTTAAATCAGGATATTATTTTGCCTTCTTTTTTTCTCTCGGCCTCGTTCGGCGGAAGAGAGTGATGACTGCATTCTTTGGACGTTGTCCGGGCAGTCAAGGTTTATTTGTCTAGATCTGAGGAGATCCAAGGATCAGACTCCTTTTTTGTTTTACCAAAAGGACCCAAGAAGGGGCAAGCAGCTTCCAAAGCTTCCATTGCCAATTGGGTCTGTCAATTGGTCATTCAGGCCTATGGTCTGAAAAATAAAGATCCTCCCTTTAGGATGAGAGCTAATTCTACCAGGGGTGTAGGAACCTCCTGGGCTTTTTGCCATCAGATATCTGTGGCTTAGATTTGTAAGGCTGCTACCTGGTCTTCAGTGCATACGTTCTCAAAATTTTATCAAGTGGATGTTCGAGCCGCAGAGAATTCGGCTTTAGGCCGCAGTGTACTGCCGGCTGCCGTATAAAGTCTGACTATTGTTTAGCAGGGTATCTCCCTTCCCTCAAGGCTATTGCTCTGGGACGTCCCAGCAGGTAATGAATATTAGCCTAACTCTGTGTCCCATGATGTATGAAAAAGAAAATAGGATTTTTTTGTCATACTTACCTGTAAAATCCTTTTCTTTGAGTACATCATGGGACACAGATGTCCCTCCCCTCTTTTTGAGGATTCCGTGCTTGCTACAAAACTGAAATAGGAACTGTATGGGAGGGGTTATATAGGGGATTACTTCCTGTCTAAAGACCTTTGGTCTTCTTAGTGTCCATTCACCTGGAGATGGCGTATAACCCAGCAGGTAATGAATATTAGCCTAACTGTATGTCCCATGATGTACTCAAAGAAAAGGATTTTACAGGTAAGTATGACAAAAAAAATCCTATTTTCTGCCCATTCTTCTTTGGAAAATATCTCAAGTTCTGTCAGATTGGATGGAGAGTGTCTGTGATCAGCAATTTTCAAGTCTTGCCACAGATTCTGAATTGGATTTAGGTCTGGACTGTGACTTCTAACACATGAATATGCTTTGATCTAAACCAGTGGTCTCCGAACTGTGGCCCTTTGCTTTTATCAGGCCCTTGGAGCACTATTTTATCCACTGATACCAATAATGGGGCATAATCCCCCCCCCCCCCACACTGAGACCAGTGAAGGGGCACAATTCCTCCCAATTACAACAATGGGGCACAATCCCTCCCACTGACACCAACAAAAGAGCACAATTCCTCCAAATGACACCAACAATTAGGCTCAATGACACCAACAATGGGGCTTCCAATGACACCAATGATGGGGTACAATTCCTCCCACTGACACCAAAGATGGGGCATTGTTTATTTCCACTGATGTTGGAACCTTTTCTACTCCCAATGGCCACAGTCCGGCCCCACAATGTCCGAGTGACAGTAAACTGGCCCCTTGTTCAGGAAGTTTGGAGACCCCTGTTTTAAACCATTCCATTGTAGCTCTGGCTGTATGTTTCGGGTCGTTGTCCTGCTGGAAGGTGAACCTCCGCCCCAGTCTCAAGTCTTTTGCAGACTAAAGCCTCGTATACATGATCGGATTGTTGGCCAACAATACCATGGACTTTTGTCCGAAGGGTGTTTGCTCAAACTTGTCTTGCATACACACGGCACGCAATTGTTTGCCAACAATCACAAACATAGTCACGTAATACATGGTTTTTCAGCTCATTAGCGCCAAACTTTGGGCTCCTTCTGCTAATTTCATGTTAGTAGAAGTTTGGTGAGTGTTGATTCGCGCTTTTCATTTCGTGCTTTTCAGTTCGTTTCTGAACAGCCGTTCATCAACCAGACATGTTGCGGAATCGGAGGAGATAACGTGTTATTTATTATTGGCCTTGGAGTTTTTGATTTGACATTATTTTTTTGGTTGAATAATAATGATTTGATTTGTTATTTTCTATATTTTTGGATGCATAGAATGCACTTTTTGGTTAAGTTCTGTTGGCAGATATCATGTCTAATTTTATTTGTTTTCTTTTTTTAATGCACAATAGAAAAATCTGACAGACACAAGTAGAGGAGAGCTGATCGGCTGCTCTCATGACGGGGGGTCTGTTCTGATTGTTAGCGTAGCCCCCCCCCGGGTGCCCACCCAGGACCACCAGGATGCCGCCAGGACCACCAGGGATGGCCACCACACTGGACCACCAGGTATGCCACCCTAGACCACCAGGGATATGCCAATCATTGCCCAGGCAGCTGCCAATCAGTGCCCATCCCCAATGTCTGCCAGGGCCAGTTCCATCAATGATGCCTAACAATGCCATCTATCAGTGTCGCATATCAGTACCCATCAGTGCCCAGCAGTGCTACTCATAAGTACCCATCAGTGCAGTCTTTCAGTGCCACCCATGAGTGCACATCAATGCCCATCAGTGCTGCATATCAGTGCCCATTGGTGCCACCTTATCAGTGCCCGTCAGTGAAGGAGAAAACATATTTACAAAATTTTATAACCGAAACAAAAAAAACGTTTTTTTTCAAAATTTTAGGTCTTTTTTTATTTAGCAAAAAATAATGCAGAGGCGATCAAATACCACCAATAGAAAGCTCTATTTGTGGGAACAAAATTATAAAAATTCCGAAATTCTATCCAATCGGCCTGATTGGATAGATCAATGTCCCCCAATGTGTATAGGATGTCGGCCATTTTCTTCTTGGCTCAGTGTTGTTTTTAGTTTGGCCCTTTGTGTATTTCTCAGCAGTGGATCCTCTGAGCACAGCTGTGATTGGACGAGGCGGTGATCAGAGCGGATCACCTGGCAGGAGATGATGGAGGACAGATGTGATATCTTCTCGTACATCGGGATCACTCCGCCTGGATATGAAGGTGAGGAATCGCGCGGCGGCCCCATCCACGGATTTGGTAAAGCGTATTTTCACTGTGATTTTCAGTTTTGGGTGGAGAAGGATTAGGACTCCTGATTTTTCTGTCCCTGTTGGGGATATTTCTCATTGTTATTATTTTACAGAATTTATATAGCTCCTACAGTCTATGTAGTGCTGTACAATAGAAGGGGGGACAGTATAGTTACAATACATTAGGAGAGTCCTGTTCACAAGAGCTTACAATCATTTCTAGTCTAGGCGACAGCGGTCACTAGCACAGAAAGTGGAATAAATTTGAGATATTAGTATTGACTCCAGAAGAAGAATAGAGAGGAAATCTCTGACACCGCATAACATACCAAACCGACGCAATGCATTGGTTCCGTGGTAATCCCGCCAGCAGTGCGGCTGATCTATAAAACGTGGATGCAAAGTTCTCATTGGCCGGTCCTGTTATCTCGGATTTCTTGCTCAGCTGTGTTCTGTATATTGCCATTTGAAGACAACTCTGGAATTCATAAGGACTAATGCCGCGTACAGACGATCGGCATTTCCGACAACCAAACCGTGGATTTTTTTCCGACGGATGTTGGCTCAAACTTGTCTGGCATACACACGGTCGCACAAATGTTGTCGGAAATTCCAATTGGCAAGAACGCAGTGACGTACAAGACGTACGACAGCACTAGAAAAGGGAAGTTCAATAGCCAGTGCGCCACCCTTTGGGCTCCTTCTGCTAATCTCGTGTTTATCTCGTGTTAGTAGACGTTTGGTAAGAGACGATTCGCGCTTTTCAGCCTCGTGCTTTTCAGTCCGTTACTGCTCTTCAGTTTGTGCTTGTGGGTTCGTATCTGGTTTTCAGTGCATGTAGTCAGTTCGCATCTGTTTTTTCAGTGCGTTCTTGTCTGCTCATTTCTGATTTTCAGGTCGCTCTTCTCAGACCTTTCTGATTTTTAGTGCCTTCTGTTAGTTCTGACCAGCCGACTGGTTTCTAGCCATGTTGCGGGTACGTACTCGTCGTAGAGTTCGTGCTGTGCGGGGGCTTGGTGTTGGGGTTCTTACTTTGACCCAAGCCCAGTCCAGTCCATGAACAGGGCGAGGAGGAGTTCGTGGACGAAGAATTGGTTACTCCAGCGTGACCAATTCTCGCACGTGCCTTTTGTTGCGGGAGATCCAGGAGAATAATCCTGATGATTTCAGGAACTTCATCTCAGGATGACGGACCCCATTTTTCACCGTTTGTTGGCTTTGCTGTCCCCTTATATTAGCAGGCAGGACACCTGCATGAGGCAAGCCATCACTCCGGAGCAGAGGCTCGTCGCCACCTTGCAGTACTTGGCGACGGGGAGAAGTCTGCAGGACATCAAGTTCTCGACAGGCATCTTCCCCCAGGCTCTGGGGATCATTATCCCAGAGACCTGTTCTGCCATCATCCAGGTCCTGCAGAAGGACTATATTAAGGTAAGTTTTATCCTTTAACATCACATTCTATGTATTTAATGTTTGCTAATGTATTGTATTTCTTTCATCATTACCTAATTACCATGATTGTAATATGCTGTGAATGTCCCTTTTGTTCTCTTGCATGCTGGAAGCTTTTAATGCTCCTTTTTTGTCCTTCATGCGTATTTGCCTTCACTAACCTCTCCAGCATGCTTTCCTGGGCCCATATCCACCTAGTCTAGTCACTTAACAATGTATTTTGTCAGCTCCATAGTAGTGCTTTACCCTAAACACCCCCTAAAATGTATACAAATGTTATTTGTGTCCTTAAATTCTGGCAGAGTGCCAGAGGCTTTTTTTTTTTTTGGGCCCAAAATCATTTGGAACCCTCCCCCCCCCCCCCCCCAACCGCTAATCAATCCTCTATCTGCTGACTTTGCCAAACCCATACACATTATACCTACCTCTTTTGTGGTCAGATTTATGAATAAATTCACCAAAGCATGTAGTACGAGTGCCTGAATACTTTCAAATGGTACGGCTTAAAGTTTTGTTCTATTATTATCTTGATAGGTAATAGCAGAATGTAAAAATGTGCTAAAATGTGTACAGTGTGTATTTATATTTTTGTATTATGACACTTCTTACATGTCCAGTGGGCTGCCAATAGTGTAAGTAAGGAGGAGCTGGCCAAAGTAACACACATTATTTATGCATTCAACTCACAATGAAGTGGAGAGGGTTACCTGTCCAAAACATCTCCCCCCCCCCCCCCACCCCACCATAACTTGCAAAAGTCCTAATTTTTTTTTTCTTGTTTGACTCCACAGTTTCCTTTAACCCCACAGGAATGGCAGACTGTGGCCTCCCACTTTGCTCAGTGGTGGGACTTTCCCAACTGCGAGGGGCAATAGATGGGAAACGCATCCACATCGTCCCACCCCCCCCCCAACTCGAGTCATACTATGATAATTACAAGGGGTTAATAGTATTGTGATGTTGGCAGTGGTGTCGGCGATATACGAATTTCTGTGTGGACGTGGGGTAGAGAGGCCGGATGGCGGAGTCATCGCCCAGACGGAGTTTTACAGACGGCTCCAGAATGGTGGGTTGGGCTTGCCACCTGCGGAAGACAATGTGGCTGGTCTTCTGTTGTGTTCGTCGCTGATGAAGCGTTTGGGCTAGGCCATTTCCGATGAGAACCCTCACCCCGGACCAGAGGGTTTTTAACTACCGGCTGGCCAGAACCAGAAGAGTGGTGGAGAATGCTTTTGGCATAATGGCCAGCCGGTTCCGCCTATTTCTAACACCCATTCACATGGCGGAATATAAACTCAACCACATAGTGCTTGCCTGCTGCATTATGCACAATTGCCTACGGAAAAATGCTACAAACTGTGGCCTCAGTTGGGCCTGAGGCCGGATTTCCAGATCAAGCAACCCTGACGGCACTTGAAACCGGCCATCCTGGCTTGCCCCCCCCCAAAGCGCCGCTTAGTCAGACAAAAATATCTGGAGTACTTTGGGGGTAGGGGGGCCATTGATATGCCAGAAAATGTATAAAACATTTTTTAAATGAATTTTTATTTTAAAATGAACTAATATTTCATTTGATTTCCTACTTGTGTTTCTTTTAGCTGTCTCCTAGGTTCTCCAATGGGCTTTTCTTTTTGGACATTTTCTTCTATAGTGCAAATGTAATTTATTTGATACATGAGGTGACAATCTCTTCTTCAGCTATTTTGTTGAGTCTGCTACACACACACATTGTTTTTGTTGTTAATGTATGTAATGCATTAATGATAAAAATAATCATCCTTTTCAGCACTATGAATTAATTGTTTGGAGTCCCTAAAATGGCCCGATTGGGGCCAATTTTAGAGCACTGTGGGGGTTATTTACTAAAGGCAAATCCACTTTGCACTACAAGTGCACTGAAAGTGCACTTGTAATACAAAGTGGATTTGCCTTTAGTAAATAACCCTCATTGTTACTGTAAACACAAACTTACTCCAAAAACTGGTATTGAGCATTGAAAGAAGAAGTCACACATTACTCTCTACACATTCAAATGTGCGTTAGAAAAGGGTTTTTGAACAAACCAACATCTTTAGTGTATAACATTTTTATGTTTGACATTATAAATATCCTTTTTTTTGGTTAAACAGGCATGTTTAAAGCCATAACATACATAACTCAGGAACTTACAAAGTTCAACTGAAGGCAATATCAGACATTCGTATGTTAAAACTGTGTTGATATTGCCTTCATCAAATGGGGTGATGTCATCCATCCGATGTCATCCGATGTTTCCATCGGAAAAACCTTCAGAGTTTATTCCAACGGGAAAACCGGTTGTGTACGCGGCATAACAGTAAAGAACCCTCTACGTAATTTAAGGTTAAACCTCTTTTCTAATTTTAATGAGTGGCCATGAGTCTTGTTAAACTCCCTTCCGTGGAAACATTTTCTCCCTATTGGGGGGGTCACCAGTCCGGTATTTCTCTATTGTGGGGTCACCAGTCCGGTATTTCTCTATTGTGATGTCACCAGTCCGGTATTTCTCTATTGTGGGGTCACCAGTCCGGTATTTCTCCATTGTGGGGTCACCAGTCTGGTATTTCTCTATTGTGGGGTCACCAGTCTGGTATTTCTCTATTGGGAGGTCACCAGTCCGGTATTTATATATTGTGGGGTCACCAGTCCGGTATTTATATATTGTGGGGTCACCAGTCCGGTATTTCTCTATTGTGGGGTCACCAGTCCGGTATTTCTCCATTGTGGGGTCACCAGTCCGGTATTTCTCTATTGTGGGGTCACCAGTCCGGTATTTCTCTATTGTGGGGGCACCAGTCCGGTATTTCTCTATTGTGGGGGCACCAGTCTGGTATTTATATATTGTGGGGTCACCAGTCCGGTATTTATATATTGTGGGGTCACCAGTCTGGTATTTGTATATTGTGGGGTCACCAGTCTGGTATTTGTATATTGTGGGGTCACCAGTCTGGTATTTGTATATTGTGGGGTCACCAGTCTGGTATTTGTATATTGTGGGGTCACCAGTCTGGTATTTGTATATTGTGGGGTCACCAGTCCGGTATTTGTATATTGTGGGGTCACCAGTCCGGTACTTGTATATTGTGGGGTCACCAGTCCGGTACTTGTATATTGTGGGGTCACCAGTCCGGTACTTGTATATTGTGGGGTCACCAGTCCGGTATTTGTATATTGTGGGGTCACCAGTCCGGTATTTGTATATTGTGGGGTCACCAGTCCGGTATTTGTATATTGTGGGGTCACCAGTCCGGTATTTGTATATTGTGGGGTCACCAGTCCGGTATTTGTATATTGTGGGGTCACCAGTCCGGTATTTGTATATTGTGGGGTCACCAGTCCGGTATTTGTATATTGTGGGGTCACCAGTCCGGTATTTGTATATTGTGGGGTCACCAGTCCGGTATTTGTATATTGTGGGGTCACCAGTCCGGTATTTGTATATTGTGGGGTCACCAGTCTGGTATTTGTATATTGTGGGGTCACCAGTCTGGTATTTGTATATTGTGGGGTCACCAGTCCGGTATTTGTATGTTGTGGGGTCACCAGTCCGGTATTTGTATATTGTGGGGTCACCAGTCCGGTATTTGTATATTGTGGGGTCACCAGTCCGGTATTTGTATATTGTGGGGTCACCAGTCCGGTATTTATATATTGTGGGGTCACCAGTCCGGTATTTATATATGCATATGGAAAAATGCAGCGCATGTACAAATGAATATAGGTCTTTAAAATGGTGAAACAGTCAAGAAATAACTAATTGACCACAGGTGCCTTGAAACACAAACGTCCATAGATGGATGTAAATGTCCAACCGCACAGGAGGTATAAGTACTCCAAGGGGTGGTGATGGTCTGATGGTTGTCAGAAAACACCTGGCATCATACAGCGACTTCCCAACCGAGAAACCGGGTCCCAATGGGTCATTCAGAGAAAGTGCAAAAAAAGCCTCTTACCAGATCCTGTGGATTCCCATGTCAGCGACAGGGAATCGCATGCGCAGTTTGTCACAAATGACGTGGAATGGGAGCTCAGGAATCGCCAATCTCTTGGATTGTGGTCTGTATGGATCTCGGCCGGCAACCGGATGGGTCCTCACAACGAACCGTCCTCACACCGAACCGTCCCAGCATGCATCAGAAGTTTCACAAACGGTCCCCCGAAAGGAGCAGTTGGAGGGACTGGATCTCATGCGGTAAATGTGGAAACAAAAAGAATGTGCCTCCACATGGTGCAGATAAAAAAGGGTGTTTTTATTGACAAAAACGACCATACACAAATAAAAGCGTGATCACGGTGGATAAAAACAAATGGGCAACAAAGAGAGTGGTGTATGTACCCGACGCGTTTCGACCTAGGGGTCTTCAACAGGGGCATGCCACAGGGGAATGGGAACATGGGAATCCACAGGATCTGGTAAGAGGCTTTTTTTGCACTTTCTCTGAATGACCCATTGGGACCCGGTTTCTCGGTTGGGAAGTCGCTGTATGATGCCAGGTGTTTTCTGACAACCATCAGACCATCACCACCCCTTGGAGTACTTATACCTCCTGTGCGGTTGGACATTTACATCCATCTATGGACGTTTGTGTTTCAAGGCACCTGTGGTCAATTAGTTATTTCTTGACTGTTTCACCATTTTAAAGACCTATATTCATTTGTACATGCGCTGCATTTTTCCATATGCCTATTTTGTTGTTTTTGTCAAACTGTATGCAGCAGCTTCCATTCATTTTACTGGTTAGCGCGGTGTTTTCTATTTACCTCCGGTATTTATATATTGTGGGGTCACCAGTCCGGTATTTATATATTGTGGGGTCACCAGTCCGGTATTTATATATTGTGGGGTCACCAGTCCGGTATTTATATAATGAAATCATATCCCCTCTCAGGCGTCTCTTCTCCAGAGAGAATAAGTTCAGAGCTCGCAACCTTTCCTCATAACTAAGATCCTCCAGACCCTTTATTAGCTTTGTTGCCCTTCTTTGTAGTCGCTCCATTTCCAGCCCAATCTCTCCCTTTATGTGGATAACTTCCTGTACTCTTATGGACGTATCTCCTGAGTATTGGATGTGTATGGATATAGTTTAGTGTCACTATTGATAAAACCAGTGATTGGCTGTGAGCCCCCCCCCCCCCCAGGACAGGCCGTGTAAGGGGCGGTAAATCAATGACAACACACAGATAAGGTGTCCAGGCCAGGATTGCAATGCGGTACAATAAAATGGAAGTTATCATGGTGGGTGGTCAGGGGGCTCCATGTCAGGGGGGGCGGTCCTGGCTTCGGCTGTCACCATGGAGGTGATTGGATGAACAGATCCTTCTACAGTCAGGGAGCAGAATCCCTATAAATTAGGACCCTTCTAGTGTGGATGAAAGACCCCCATTGAGCTCTGCACTGCCTTATCTCTGTGTGATTATCTGCTGTCCTCCATGGGAGATCCATCACCTCTCCTCCCCCACCATGCGAGATCCATCACCTCTCCTCCCCCACCATACATGGCCCCCAGTCTGCTATGTGCTCAGGCCGGACCAGTATAGCCGGTCACACACTGCCAGATTTCTGTAGGAAAAATCTTGTCGCTACATTTGGTAAATCCTATGAAGACGTGATGGATGTCATTCAGAAGTTCTTCACAATGATGTCTGCATTTAACGTTTGATTTTGGAATGAATACAATTTCCTGAATGAAATTCACATTCACCGTTTTATTCACACGGATCATTGTAATCCATGCTCCATGCACTGCTGCGTTTTCCTGGGATGGGGCTGTACTGGCACTGTGTGAATCCCGGTCCCGGCAGTCCCCTGGAATTCTATTGGGCCACAGCTGCTCCTAATGGGACACGGAATACAATGCCCTGGGATGCCTTTCATGCTGCTTTGCTAACGCTGCTGTGTGTTAGGCTACACCTCCATACCCTACACCTCCATACCCTACACCTCCATACACTACACCTCCATACACTACACCTCCATACACTACACCTCCATACACTACACCTCCATACACTACACCTCCATACACTACACCTCCATACCCTACACCTCCATACACTACACCTCCATACCCTACACCCCCATACACTACACCTCCATACACTACACCTCCATACACTACACCTCCATACACTACACCTCCATACACTACACCTCCATACACTACACCTCCATACACTACACCTCCATACACTACACCTCCATACACTACACCTCCATACACTACACCTCCATACCCTACACCCCCATACCCTACACCCCCATACCCTACACCTCCCATACCCTACACCTCCCATACCCTACACCTCCCATACCCTACACCTCCATACACTACACCTCCCATACCCTACACCTCCACACCCTACACCTCCACACCCTACACCTCCATACACTACACCTCCATACACTACACCTCCCATACCCTACACCTCCATACACTACACCTCCCATACCCTACACCTCCACACCCTACACCTCCACACCCTACACCTCCATACACTACACCTCCACACCCTACACCTCCACACCCTACACCTCCATACACTACACCTCCATACACTACACCTCCCATACCCTACACCTCCACACCCTACACCTCCACACACTACACCTCCATACACTACACCTCCATACCCTACACCTCCATACACTACACCTCCATACCCTACACCTCCACACCCTACACCTCCACACCCTACACCTCCATACACTACACCTCCATACACTACACCTCCCATACCCTACACCTCCATACACTACACCTCCCATACCCTACACCTCCACACCCTACACCTCCACACCCTACACCTCCATACACTACACCTCCACACCCTACACCTCCACACCCTACACCTCCATACACTACACCTCCATACACTACACCTCCCATACCCTACACCTCCATACCCTACACCTCCATACCCTACACCTCCATACCCTACACCTCCCATACCCTACACCTCCACACCCTACACCTCCACACCCTACACCTCCATACCCTACACCTCCATACACTACACCTCCCATACCCTACGCCTCCATACCCTACGCCTCCATACCCTACGCCTCCATACACTACGCCTCCATACACTACGCCTCCATACACTACGCCTCCATACACTACGCCTCCATACACTACGCCTCCATACCCTACGCCTCCATACACTACGCCTCCATACACTACGCCTCCATACCCTACGCCTCCATACACTACGCCTCCATACACTACGCCTCCATACCCTACGCCTCCATACCCTACGCCTCCATACACTACGCCTCCATACCCTACGCCTCCATACCCTACGCCTCCATACCCTACGCCTCCATACCCTACGCCTCCACACCCTACGCCTCCACACCCTACGCCTCCACACCCTATGCCTCCCATACCCTACGCCTCCCATACCCTACGCCTCCCATACCCTACGCCTCCATACCCTACGCCTCCACACCCTACGCCTCCACACCCTACACGTCCACACCCTGCGCCTCGACACCCTGCGCCTCGACACCCTAAATCTCCATACGCTGCGCCTCCATACCCTACGCCTCCATACCCTGCGCCTCCATATCCTAAATCTCCATACCCTGCGCCTCCGTACCCTACACCTCCGTACCCTACGCCTCCATATACTACGTGTCCATTCATACATAGGAGTTTAGAGGCAGAAAGAAAAACACAGCCAACGTGTCCAGGAACAGTAATGTTTTGGCATAAAAACGCTTAACTCACCTATATGCACATTAACGCTAGGTGTGTTTAGTACTTGAGTATTAATTAATTTCAATGGCCAGAATAAATGATTATTCTGGCCAATGAAATTAATGCCCAAGCATCTGACGCACCTAAAACTCTTTACACACATTTATAAGCGTCCGCCATTTTTTCTATGACCGTGCTGCTGCCGGGAGGAAGGGCAACGGGGGGAGAGGCGGGTGAACGCCCCATTTCCATGAAGCCTTCAGACACCTTTCACATAGACGCAGATTTAGCGACTGTCCCGTCTTCAGTGTGAGGGATTTGTGAACTCCTATGAGTTCCTGATAGGTGTCCCTCTTTCCCATCACATAAGGTTGGGGATATGGTGGGACTCCGCTCACAGAGCCGTACGTTCCCCTTCCAGTGGAGAGACTCCACCTGCAGCCACATTCAGTTCTGGGATGATTCTCATTGTCATTCCTCTTCAGGACTCTTTCCTGTTCTCATTTCGCTCTCAATAGGTTGTGATTTGCTGTGGATTACCATGACACTGCAACCATTCCCTCCTTCCATTGCCTCCTCAATCAGGGAACTCATTACCCCTCCCCCCCCTCCATGTCCAAAGCTTGTTGTGTGCCTCCAGGTGGGGCAGGGTCCTTCCTCAGTGGTCACATCTCGCCCTCCAGGGTAATATGGAGTCCTTTGATACCAGCGGACATTGCTGGCCTCTGACCATCATGTTATAGAGGAGCTCCGGGGAAAAGCTTCATTTACACTTTCAATACCATATAGAGGGTGGGGGGGAGGGGTTCACCTAAATCAGCTTTATTACTAATGGATCCCCTCATTGCTGATTGGCCAGAGGTGAATATAAATGATCCATATGGCAGAGGAACCCAGGAAGGAAAAAACGCCTCTGGCTAGGAATCCCGCACACCGCAATCCACCGAACGAATTAATGGAGAAATTCAATAAAAAGATGATCTAAAAGTCCATTTATTTACCCAAATCTATGGAGAGGTGATGCCGGGGCCCCAGCCTGTGGCGGAGTGATGGGGCCTTCTTCAGGTGTCTGTGTCACTGCCTGGGTCACTTCCTATTGGCTGCGAGTGTGTCGTCCATGATGTGGGATGGGGAAACGGGAGGCTGCATACACACAGAGCACTTTATTGGATATCATAATCATTGCAGCTTTCACTGGGAGCATGCTTGTTTTGGAATTATGGAAGATTATTACAGAGCACTATGGCACTTTATTATTGTGTTTGAAGTTTCACTTGAATTTTATTGTTTACATTATTTCTTGTCACCACACTATTGATAAAGGGTAGCGCAGGGCCAATCTTTTGTATTGCACTTCCTATTGGCTGTCTAGAAGTGACCTAATGATGTCACAAGAAGGGGGGTGGTCAGCGTGTGCGTAGATCAGTGCTGCACCCTTTAACATTCTGCACGGAACGCAGCACCATCCGTACACGTAAGACCCCCAACCTTATAATGTACCTCCTGATACTGACCAGTATGCCAATGTTTCTCTTCTCCCTTATTCAGCTACCCTGGCCCTTAGTGCTGACAGAGAGGGGGAGGGGCAAACACGAATGTCCTCAGGTGCCTCCTCCTCGTCCACCTATGATGTCATCGCTTGTTAGGAAGCTGCCCCTCCCACCATGCCCAGGGTGGTAATTCAGAATAAAAGCCGCTTTCATTGTGTAATATAACCTGCCGGCACCCGGGTGGGGAAGACTGGCATAGATCATAAGACTGGATGCAGAATAAACTTCCTGTAACTGGGAAAGGAAACACAGAATATTGAATCTCCGCCTGGATTATCACATTAAAGTTATTGTAAAGGCAGAAGATAAAAAAAACTTTCTGTGTGCCCCTCCCCCCCCCCCCCCCAATACTTACCTGAGCCCACCTCTATCGAGCAATGTGCATGAGTGCCTCAGCCGTCCGGAACTCTCCCTCCTGATTGGCTGAGACACAGCAGCGGTGCCATTGGCTCCTACTGCTGTCAATCAAAGCCTGTTAGCCAATCAGGAGAGAAAGGGGGCAGGGCCGCCTGGCGCTTCTGAATGGACACTCGGAGCTGTGACTCAGCTCGGGTGCCCCTATAGTAAGCTGCTTGCTGTGGGGGCACTCAACAGGGGGGAGGGGCCAGGATCACAGAAGAGGGACCCAAGAAGAGGAGGATCTGGGCTGCCATTACAGAGTCGGGAAGTATAACATATTTATTATTTTTATAGAAAAAAAAAAACCCTGAGACTTTATATAGAAATATAAGAATATAAATTCACTTTGTCTTTGCAAACCCAGATATTACCTTGTGAAAGTAGCAGTGACCTCATCACTGTGTTGTACAGAGCTGAGGGAGGAGCCCAGCAGGCTCCACCCACTACAGGCTGCCAGCAGGAACAGTACAGGAGGGGGTGGAGACAAGGCCAACCCCCCTGCACAAGAAGGAGCAAAGCTGTGGGAGGGGCCAGCAGGCTCCACCCACTCCAGGAGAGGGCGGAGACCAGGCCACTCACCCTGCACAAGGAGAGAGGGCAGCAGTGGGCGGTCTTTATTACAGGAAGTCTCACTCCGGATTACTGCAACGATCCTGAAGGATTACACAAAGATCACCGAGATTCCAGAAGACACGCGATCGATGGACTTGGAGGGAACTTGTTCGGTGAGAAATATGGGAGCTGATTTTGGTCTATAGCAGAATATAGTATGGTTGTCCCGGCACTCACCATCATACAGCCAGTCCTGGCCCTAGTCCTGGATCAATGGTTACACTTATTATCCTGAGTGTGGGATCACCTGGAAGTGCCGGATTCCCCTCTCCTGCTTTCCCAGGTAGATGAGCTGATGTTCTGCTAGAGATAATGGAGTGCAAGGACCGCATATGTAGGACCGCATATGTAGGACCGTACACGTAGGACCGTACACGTAGGACCGCATATGTAGGACCGTACACGTAGGACCGTACACGTAGGACCGCATATGTAGGACCGTACACGTAGGACCGTACACGTAGGACCGCATATGTAGGACCGTACACGTAGGACCGTACACGTAGGACCGTACACGTAGGACCGTACACGTAGGACCGCATATGTAGGACCGTACACGTAGGACCGCATATGTAGGACCGTACACGTAGGACCGCATATGTAGGACCGTACACGTAGGACCGCACATGTAGGACCGTACACGTAGGACCGCATATGTAGGACCGTACACGTAGGACCGCATATGTAGGACCGTACACGTAGGACCGCATATGTAGGACCGCACACGTAGGACCGCTTACGTAGGACCGCATATGTAGGACCGTACACGTAGGACCGCATATGTAGGACCGTACACGTAGGACCGCATATGTAGGACCGTACACGTAGGACCGCATATGTAGGACCGTACACGTAGGACCGTACACGTAGGACCGCATATGTAGGACCGTACACGTAGGACCGTACACGTAGGACCGCATATGTAGGACCGTACACGTAGGACCGTACACGTAGGACCGCATATGTAGGACCGTACACGTAGGACCGTACACGTAGGACCGTACACGTAGGACCGTACACGTAGGACCGCATATGTAGGACCGTACACGTAGGACCGCATATGTAGGACCGTACACGTAGGACCGCATATGTAGGACCGTACACGTAGGACCGCACATGTAGGACCGTACACGTAGGACCGTACACGTAGGACCGCATATGTAGGACCGTACACGTAGGACCGCATATGTAGGACCGTACACGTAGGACCGCATATGTAGGACCGTACACGTAGGACCGCATATGTAGGACCGCACACGTAGGACCGCTTACGTAGGACCGCATATGTAGGACCGTACACGTAGGACCGCATATGTAGGACCGTACACGTAGGACCGCATATGTAGGACCGCACACGTAGGACCGCATATGTAGGACCGTACACGTAGGACCGCATATGTAGGACCGTGCACGTAGGACCGCATATGTAGGACCGTGCACGTAGGACCGCATATGTAGGACCGTGCACGTAGGACCGCATATGTAGGACCGCACACGTAGGACCGCTTACGTAGGACCGCATATGTAGGACCGTACATGTAGGACCGTACACGTAGGACCGCATATGTAGGACCGCACACGTAGGACCGCTTACGTAGGACCGCATATGTAGGACCGCACACATAGGACCGCATATGTAGAACTGTACACGTAGGACCGCACGCGTAGGACCGTACATGTAGGGCCGCATATGTAGGACCGTACACGTAAAACCGCATATGTAGGACCGTACACGTAGGACCACATATATAGGACCGTACTCCTAGAACCACCTCCACGATACAACTGATGGAATTATGGATGCATCACCATCTCCGGTCACCCACTGTCCTGGCAAAGGTGGAGGCATCTGCTGCCAGGGGCATACATGGTACATTCAAGGGACATGCAGAGGACATACATGGTACATTAAAGGGACATGCAGAGGACATACATGGTACATTTAGGGGCCATACAAGGGACATGCAGCGGACATACATGGTACATTTAAGGGACATGCAGAGGACATACATGGTACATTTAAGGGACATGCAGCGGACATGCATGGTACATTTAAGGGACATACAAGGGACATGCAGCGGACATACATGGTACATTTAAGGGACATACAAGGGACATGCAGCGGACATACATGGTACATTTAAGGGACATGCAGAGGACATACATGGTACATGTAGGGGCCATACAAGGGACATGCAGCGGACATACATGGTACATTTAAGGGACATACAGCGGACATACATGGTACATTTAAGGGACATACAAGGGACATGCAGAGGACATACATGGTACATTTAGGGACATACAGCGGACATACATGGTACATTTAAGGGACATACAGCGGACATACATGGTACATTTAAGGGACATACAGCGGACATACATGGTACATTTAAGGGACATGCAGAGGACATACATGGTACATTTAAGGGACATGCAGAGGACATACATGGTACATTTAGGGACATACAGCGGACATACATGGTACATTTAAGGGACATACAGCGGACATACATGGTACATTTAAGGGACATGCAGAGGACATACATGGTACATTTAGGGACATACAGCGGACATACATGGTACATTTAAGGGACATACAGCGGACATACATGGTACATTTAGGGGACATACAAGGACATACATGGTACATTTAGGGGACATTTAAGGGACATACAAGGACATACATGGTACATTTAGGGGACATACAAGGACATACATGGTACATTTCGGGGACATACAAGGACATACATGGTACATTTCGGGGACATACAAGGACATACATGGTACATTTCGGGGACATACAAGGACATACATGGTACATTTAGGGGACATACATGGTACATTTAGGGGACATTTAAGGGACATACAAGGACATACATGGTACATTTAGGGGACATACAAGGACATACATGGTACATTTCGGGGACATACAAGGACATACATGGTACATTTAGGGGACATTTAAGGGACATACAAGGACATACATGGTACATTTAGGGGACATACAAGGACATACATGGTACATTTAGGGGACATACAAGGACATACATGGTACATTTAGGGGACATACATGGTACATTTAGGGGACATACAAGGACATACATGGTACATTTAGGGGACATACAAGGACATACATGGTACATTTAAGGGACATACAGCGGACATACATGGTACATTTAAGGGACATACAGCGGACATACATGGTACATTTAAGGGACATACAGCGGACATACATGGTACATTTAAGGGACATGCAGAGGACATACATGGTACATTTAGGGACATACAGCGGACATACATGGTACATTTAAGGGACATACAGCGGACATACATGGTACATTTAAGGGACATACAGCGGACATACATGGTACATTTAAGGGACATACAGCGGACATACATGGTACATTTAAGGGACATACAAGGGACATGCAGAGGACATACATGGTACATTTAAGGGACATGCAGAGGACATACATGGTACATTTAAGGGACATACAAGGGACATGCAGAGGACATACATGGTACATTTAAGGGACATGCAGAGGACATACATGGTACATTTAAGGGACATGCAGAGGACATACATGGTACATTTAAGGGACATACAAGGGACATGCAGAGGACATACATGGTACATTTAAGGGACATACAAGGGACATGCAGAGGACATACATGGTACATTTAAGGGACATACAAGGGACATGCAGAGGACATACATGGTACATTTAAGGGACATACAAGGGACATGCAGAGGACATACATGGTACATGTAGGGGCCATACAAGGGACATGCAGCGGACATACATGGTACATTTAAGGAACATACAGCGGACATACATGGTACATTTAGGGGACATTTAAGGGACATACAAGGACATACATGGTACATTTAGGGGACATTTAAGGGACATACATGGTACATTTAGGGGACATACAAGGACATACATGGTACATTTAGGGGACATACAAGGACATACATGGTACATTTCGGGGACATACAAGGACATACATGGTACATTTAGGGGACATTTAAGGGACATACAAGGACATACATGGTACATTTAGGGGACATACAAGGACATACATGGTACATTTAGGGGACATACAAGGACATACATGGTACATTTAGGGGACATACAAGGACATACATGGTACATTTAGGGGACATACAAGGACATACATGGTACATTTAGGGGACATTTAAGGGACATACATGGTACATTTAGGGGACATACAAGGACATACATGGTACATTTCGGGGACATACAAGGACATACATGGTACATTTCGGGGACATACAAGGACATACATGGTACATTTCGGGGACATACAAGGACATACATGGTACATTTCGGGGACATACAAGGACATACATGGTACATTTAGGGGACATTTAAGGGACATACAAGGACATACATGGTACATTTAGGGGACATACATGGTACATTTAGGGGACATACAAGGACATACATGGTACATTTAGGGGACATACAAGGACATACATGGTACATTTAGGGGACATTTAAGGGACATACAAGGACATACATGGTACATTTAGGGGACATACAAGGACATACATGGTACATTTAGGGGACATACATGGTACATTTAGGGGACATACATGGTACATTTAGGGGACATACAAGGACATACATGGTACATTTAGGGGACATACAAGGACATACATGGTACATTTAGGGGACATTTAAGGGACATACAAGGACATACATGGTACATTTAGGGGACATACAAGGACATACATGGTACATTTAGGGGACATTTAAGGGACATACAAGGACATACATGGTACATTTAGGGGACATACAAGGACATACATGGTACATTTCGGGGACATACAAGGACATACATGGTACATTTCGGGGACATACAAGGACATACATGGTACATTTCGGGGACATACAAGGACATACATGGTACATTTCGGGGACATACAAGGACATACATGGTACATTTAGGGGACATACAAGGACATACATGGTACATTTAGGGGACATTTAAGGGACATACAAGGACATACATGGTACATTTCGGGGACATACAAGGACATACATGGTACATTTCGGGGACATACAAGGACATACATGGTACATTTCGGGGACATACAAGGACATACATGGTACATTTCGGGGACATACAAGGACATACATGGTACATTTCGGGGACATACAAGGACATACATGGTACATTTCGGGGACATACAAGGACATACATGGTACATTTCGGGGACATACAAGGACATACATGGTACATTTCGGGGACATACAAGGACATACATGGTACATTTCGGGGACATACAAGGACATACATGGTACATTTAGGGGACATTTAAGGGACATACAAGGACATACATGGTACATTTCGGGGACATACAAGGACATACATGGTACATTTCGGGGACATACAAGGACATACATGGTACATTTCGGGGACATACAAGGACATACATGGTACATTTAAGGGACATACAGCGGACATACATGGTACATGTAGGGGCCATACAAGGGACATGCAGCGGACATACATGGTACATTTAAGGGACATACAGCGGACATACATGGTACATTTAGGAGACATTTAAGGGACATACAAGGACATACATGGTACATTTCGGGGACATACAAGGACATACATGGTACATTTCGGGGACATACAAGGACATACATGGTACATTTCGGGGACATACAAGGACATACATGGTACATTTCGGGGACATACAAGGACATACATGGTACATTTCGGGGACATACAAGGACATACATGGTACATTTCGGGGACATACAAGGACATACATGGTACATTTCGGGGACATACAAGGACATACATGGTACATTTAAGGGACATACAGCGGACATACATGGTACATGTAGGGGCCATACAAGGGACATGCAGCGGACATACATGGTACATTTAAGGGACATACAGCGGACATACATGGTACATTTAGGGGACATTTAAGGGACATACAAGGACATACATGGTACATTTCGGGGACATACAAGGACATACATGGTACATTTCGGGGACATACAAGGACATACATGGTACATTTAGGGGACATTTAAGGGACATACAAGGACATACATGGTACATTTAGGGGACATACAAGGACATACATGGTACATTTCGGGGACATACAAGGACATACATGGTACATTTCGGGGACATACAAGGACATACATGGTACATTTCGGGGACATACAAGGACATACATGGTACATTTCGGGGACATACAAGGACATACATGGTACATTTCGGGGACATACAAGGACATACATGGTACATTTAGGGGACATTTAAGGGACATACAAGGACATACATGGTACATTTCGGGGACATACAAGGACATACATGGTACATTTCGGGGACATACAAGGACATACATGGTACATTTCGGGGACATACAAGGACATACATGGTACATTTCGGGGACATACAAGGACATACATGGTACATTTCGGGGACATACAAGGACATACATGGTACATTTCGGGGACATACAAGGACATACATGGTACATTTCGGGGACATACAAGGACATACATGGTACATTTCGGGGACATACAAGGACATACATGGACATACATGGTACATTTCGGGGACATACAAGGACATACATGGTACATTTCGGGGACATACAAGGACATACATGGTACATTTCGGGGACATACAAGGACATACATGGTACATTTAAGGGACATACAGCGGACATACATGGTACATGTAGGGGCCATACAAGGGACATGCAGCGGACATACATGGTACATTTAAGGGACATACAGCGGACATACATGGTACATTTAGGAGACATTTAAGGGACATACAAGGACATACATGGTACATTTCGGGGACATACAAGGACATACATGGTACATTTCGGGGACATACAAGGACATACATGGTACATTTCGGGGACATACAAGGACATACATGGTACATTTCGGGGACATACAAGGACATACATGGTACATTTCGGGGACATACAAGGACATACATGGTACATTTCGGGGACATACAAGGACATACATGGTACATTTCGGGGACATACAAGGACATACATGGTACATTTAAGGGACATACAGCGGACATACATGGTACATTTAGGGGACATTTAAGGGACATACAAGGACATACATGGTACATTTCGGGGACATACAAGGACATACATGGTACATTTCGGGGACATACAAGGACATACATGGTACATTTAGGGGACATTTAAGGGACATACAAGGACATACATGGTACATTTAGGGGACATACAAGGACATACATGGTACATTTCGGGGACATACAAGGACATACATGGTACATTTCGGGGACATACAAGGACATACATGGTACATTTCGGGGACATACAAGGACATACATGGTACATTTCGGGGACATACAAGGACATACATGGTACATTTCGGGGACATACAAGGACATACATGGTACATTTCGGGGACATACAAGGACATACATGGTACATTTCGGGGACATACAAGGACATACATGGTACATTTCGGGGACATACAAGGACATACATGGTACATTTCGGGGACATACAAGGACATACATGGTACATTTAAGGGACATACAGAGGACATACATGGTACATGTAGGGGCCATACAAGGGACATGCAGAGGACATACATGGGACATTTAAGGGACATACAAGGACATACATGGTACATTTCGGGGACATACAAGGACATACATGGTACATTTAGGGGACATACAAGGACATACATGGTACATTTCGGGGACATACAAGGACATACATGGTACATTTAGGGGACATACAAGGACATACATGGTACATTTCGGGGACATACAAGGACATACATGGTACATTTCGGGGACATACAAGGACATACATGGTACATTTCGGGGACATACAAGGACATACATGGTACATTTCGGGGACATACAAGGACATACATGGTACATTTCGGGGACATACAAGGACATACATGGTACATTTAGGGGACATTTAAGGGACATACAAGGACATACATGGTACATTTCGGGGACATACAAGGACATACATGGTACATTTCGGGGACATACAAGGACATACATGGTACATTTCGGGGACATACAAGGACATACATGGTACATTTCGGGGACATACAAGGACATACATGGTACATTTCGGGGACATACAAGGACATACATGGTACATTTAGGGGACATTTAAGGGACATACAAGGACATACATGGTACATTTCGGGGACATACAAGGACATACATGGTACATTTCGGGGACATACAAGGACATACATGGTACATTTCGGGGACATACAAGGACATACATGGTACATTTCGGGGACATACAAGGACATACATGGTACATTTCGGGGACATACAAGGACATACATGGTACATTTAGGGGACATTTAAGGGACATACAAGGACATACATGGTACATTTCGGGGACATACAAGGACATACATGGTACATTTCGGGGACATACAAGGACATACATGGTACATTTCGGGGACATACAAGGACATACATGGTACATTTCGGGGACATACAAGGACATACATGGTACATTTCGGGGACATACAAGGACATACATGGTACATTTCGGGGACATACAAGGACATGGGTCTTCCACTGTTTCCTGTCTTTGATGGACAATTTCTTTCTTCCACCTGCTCAGCTTGGGACGGAGGATTAAATAATGAAGTCTTTTGAGCTGAGGAAGACATCTGTGAGCTGATTGGTGGATATTCCGGCTGTTCTGTGACTTTTGCCCACAAGTCAGGAAGCTCCAGAGAAGAAGAAGAAGATATGTGGCCATCGGTCAGATAATCTCTAAGCACCAGCTGCTGCCATTACTTCTTCTTTCTGCTATTAGGAAAAAGAAGGTGAAGCGATGATCTGCATCAGAGGACGAGGGTGGGGGTTGGGGGGGTCAGCATTGACATCTTCATCCATGGAGAGCCCAGTGAAGGGGAGACTTGGCTGTGTCTCTATGGAGGGACATGCTGCTATGCGGACAGCTTGGTGCGGTATTTCCTCCATATGGAGTGGACAGATTTTGTTGGAGAAGATTTTAGCAATATGTTCATAAAACCATTTTTGTTCTAATAAAGTATTTCTCATTGTTTGTAGAAATGGTCTGTCTTCTTAAAGGCTGTATAAGCTACAAGATAATACAATGTTGTACCTTTCCTGTGTGGTAATTCTACAATTTGTTCATTTAGGGACTTCAACTTCCAATTTAAAGTGTATATAAAGCCAAAACTTTGCCGTATGGTAGGTAAGTGTTAGCACCTCTGTTTTCATTGTTTCTTATGTCCCTGCTGGGGGGATTCACATTCACTATTGTTTTTGAGGAGCATTGTTTGTGGTTGTCACAGGAACAGGAAGTGAGGGGAAATCTTCTATTGGGGAACAATTGTTCTGATGACAACTGTATAAAGACCAGTGTTAATTTTGGCTGCAAATTTTGATTTTGTTTTAGTCATAGTCTTTTGATTAAAATGCCATTTTAGTTTTAGTCTACGAAATTAACACTGATAAGCACAGGATATCCCATTGCTTTGGAAATATCTCCTCATTCTTCCTGCTGTCTATCTGGGACAGAATCCTGCCCAATGGGGGGGAATACCCCCCAAAACTGGTGGGGTTTAAACCATTACCTACTCCATCCAAAAGAAAAAATGTTTTAGCTTTACATACACTAAAACAATCTCCTTATTGTTAGATGGATTGGAAGATATGGAAGACTTCTAATTGGATGTGAACGGTCCGCTGGGATTCATTCATGAAAAGAAGGGCAGAAAACATTGGATCTGCAAAGGCCGAGGCATTTTGGTCACATGATCTCCTGCAGAGGGGAGCTTAGTCAGTCCAAGATCTGATCTACCAATGTCTAAGGATAGCCAAACATGGAGGAATCTATTAGATTTCTTTCATTCAGCCCGTCAGATGAACATCCCAATAGATTCCTCCATTGATGCTGAACATTGTGAACGGAGGAATCTTCCCTGCCAGTGGCTATTGTATTCTGACAGCCGCCACCCATGGCTATCACAATACCGATCAGTGACTCAATCTGATTTCAATGGGTTGGCCTACAATTTTCCACCTGGACTCCTCAACTAAAGTTGATGAACAAATTGACTTTTGGCAAGCTTGGCGGTGCCGAGAGGCTCACCCACAGAATGAATTCCATTGGATTCAGCAGGAATTGGCTGAAATTTCAGTCGTGTTTGACAGCTTAAAAGATAAGTTCACCTTTGGGAATAAGGATCAGCTAATCACAATCAGTGAGACATTTCCCGATCTCTGCAGCCGCACATCGGGAAATGTCTCACTGCTTGTGATTAGCGCTGTGCCGACTTCCTGGCGGGCTCGGCATGTGCAGCATGCGAACACGCTGGAGCTCATCCTTATTTGGGAACATGTTACATTTTTAGGGTGGAATGTGTTACATGTTCGCACTGCTGCAACTTCTCCCCGATCTGCCGCCTCTAGTGACAGTGAGCCAGGGATCTTCTCCCCGATCTACCGCCTCTAGTGACAGTGAGCCAGGGATCTTCTCCCCGATCTACCGCCTCTAGTGACAGTGAGCCAGGGATCTTCTCCCCGATCTACCGCCTCTAGTGACAGTGAGCCAGGGATCTTCTCCCCGATCTACCGCCTCTAGTGACAGTGAGCCAGGGATCTTCTCCCCGATCTACAGCCTCTAGTGACAGTGAGCCAGGGATCTTCTCCCCGATCTACCGCCTCTAGTGATAGTGAGCCAGGGATCTTCTCCCCGATCTACCGCCTCTAGTGACAGTGAGCCAGGGATCTTCTCCCCGATCTGCCACCTCTAGTGATAGTGAGCCAGGGATCTTCTCCCCAATCTGCCGCCTCTAGAGGCAATGATCTAGGGATTTTCTCCCCGATTTGCCGCCTCTAGTGACAATGAGCCAGGGATCTTCTCCCCATTCAAAAGTCTCTAGTGACAATGAGCCAGGGATCTTCTCCCCGATCCGAAGTCTCTAATGACAATGAGCCAGGGATTTTCTCCCCGATCCAAAGTCTCTAGTGACAATGAGCCAGGGATCTTCTCCCCGATCTGAAGTCTCTAGTGACAATGAGCCAGGGATTTTCTCCCCGATCCGAAGTTTCTAGTGACAATGAGCCAGGGATCTTCTCCCCAATCCGCCGCCTCTAGTGATAGTGAGCCAGGGATCTTCTCCCCGATCTACCGCCTCTAGTGACAGTGAGCCAGGGATCTTCTCCCTGATCTACCGCCTCTAGTGATAGTGAGCCAGGGATCTTCTCCCTGATCTGCCACCTCTAGTGACAGTGAGCCAGGGATCTTCTCCCCAATCCGCCGCCTCCAGTGACAATAATCTAGGGATTTTCTCCCCAATCCAAAGTCTCTAGTGACAATGAGCCAGGGATTTTCTCCCCGATCCGAAGTCTCTAGTGACAATGAGCCAGGGATCTTCTCCCCGATCCGAAGTCTCTAGTGACAATGAGCCAGGGATCTTCTCCCCGATCCGAAGTCTCTAGTGACAATGAGCCAGGGATCTTCTCCCCGATCCGAATCCTCTAGTGACAGTGAGCCAGGGATCTTCTCACCGATCCTAGGTCTTTAGTGACAATGAACCAGGTATCTTCTCCCCGATCTGAAGCCTCTAGTGACAATGAGCCAGGGATCTTCTCCCTGATCTGCCGCCTCTAGTGATAGTGAGCCAGGGATCTTCTCCCCAATCTACCGCCTCTAGTGACAGTGAGCCAGGGATCTTCTCCCCGATCTACCGCCTCTAGTGACAGTGAGCCAGGGATCTTCTCCCCGATCTACCGCCTCTAGTGACAGTGAGCCAGGGATCTTCTCCCCGATCTACCGCCTCTAGTGACAGTGAGCCAGGGATCTTCTCCCCGATCTACCGCCTCTAGTGACAGTGAGCCAGGGATCTTCTCCCCGATCTACCGCCTCTAGTGATAGTGAGCCAGGGATCTTCTCCCCGATCTGCCACCTCTAGTGATAGTGAGCCAGGGATCTTCTCCCCAATCCGCCGCCTCCAGTGGCAATAATCTAGGGATTTTCTCCCCAATCCAAAGTCTCTAGTGACAATGAGCCAGGGATCTTCTCCCCGATCGGAAGTCTCTAGTGACAATGAGCCAGGGATTTTCTCCCCGATCCAAAGTCTCTAGTGACAATGAGCCAGGGATCTTCTCCCCGATCGGAAGTCTCTAGTGACAATGAACCAGGGATCTTCTCCCCGATCCGAAGCCTCTAGTGACAATGAACCAGGGATCTTCTCCTCAATCCGCCGCCTCTAGTGACAATGAGCCAGGGATCTTCTCCCCAATCCAAAGTCTCTAGTGACAATGAGCCAGGGATCTTCTCCCCGATCCGAAGTCTCTAGTGACAATGAGCCAGGGATCTTCTCCCCGATCCGAATCCTCTAGTGACAGTGAGCCAGGGATCTTCTCACCATTCAGAAGCCTCTAGTTACAGTAAGCCAGGGATCTTCTCCCCGATCCTAAGTCTTTAGTGACAATGAGCCAGGGATCTTCTCCCCATTCCAAAGTCTCTAGTGACAATGAGCAAGGGATTTTCTCCCCGATCCGAAGTTTCTAGTGACGAGCCAGGGATCTTCTCCCCAATCCGCCACCTCTAGTGACAGTGAGCCAGGGATCTTCTCCCCAATCCAAAGTCTCTAGTGACAATGAGCCAGGGATCTTCTCCCTGATCTGCCGCCTCTAGTGATAGTGAGCCAGGGATCTTCTCCCCGATCTACCGCCTCTAGTGACAGTGAGCCAGGGATCTTCTCCCTGATCTGCCGCCTCTAGTGATAGTGAGCCAGGGATCTTCTCCCCGATCCGCCACCTCTAGTGACAGTGAGCCAGGGATCTTCTCCCCGATCCAAAGCCTCTAGTGACAGTGAGCCAGGGATCTTCTCCCCGATCCTCCGCTTCTAGTGACAGTGAGCCAGGGATCTTCTCCCCGATCCGCGGCCTCTAGTGACAATGAGCCAGGGATCTTCTCCCTGATCCGCGACCTCTAGTGACAGTGAGCCAGGGATCTTCTCCCCGATCTGCGGCCTCTAGTGACAGTGAGCCAGGGATCTTCTCCCCGATCCGCGGCCTCTAGTGACAGTGAGCCAGGGATCTTCTCCCTGATCCGCCGCCTCTAGTGACAGTGAGCCAGGGATCTTCTTCCCAAACTTGGTCACAATTTAAAAAAACACAGCTATGCGAGGCTCCACCCAACTGTCTGCGTCATTCATTCACAGAGTTCTGTGAATGAGTGAACTACAAGTGTCAACATCCTTTGTGGCTGTCAGCTTGTAGTTCTCAGTTAACTAGCAGGGTGTTGTTGAGCTCTCTAGGTAGACCATTGATGCTTCCTGTCGTGTAACTGTCTGTCCATACGAGGTACGAGCAGACAGCTTACATTGACAGTCTGCAAGAGATCTGCATTGCACCCGTGATCTGCTGATCTCAGGTGCAATACTTTGTAGGCTCCTAGTAAAAAAAAAAAACAATAAATACACATTTTTTTTAACCTGCAAAAAGATCTTCATTTATTTTTTTCGGTCAGCCATCGGGCCAGCTCAGATTTCTTCACTCACATAGATTAGGTGGATGGAGGAATGCCCACCACTGGAACATTGTATTCTGACAGGGGGATTCTATGCTGTCACCAATCTGCCACCTTTATTTCCCACTACAGAAAATTTGCAGCAGCATTTCCTCTAGGGAAGGTAAGAATATTGGCCCTTACATTATTTCTACCTTTGTGCACAGTCCATTCCGGTCCATGAACAGATCCCCAGCTGAATCGGAGCAGAACAAAATGGATGTCACTTCTGTGTTCAGTTTTTGTCTCTGGAGGAGATCGAGGAGATCTATGGGTGTGGATGGAGGCGATCTATGGGTGTTAGGTGGAGGAGATCTATGGGTGTTAGGTGGAGGAGATCTATGGGTGTTAGGTGGAGGTGATCTATGGGTGTAGATGGAGGTGATCTATGGGTGTTAGGTGGAGGAGATCTATGGGTGTTAGGTGGAGGAGATCTATGGGTGTTAGGTGGAGGAGATCTATGGGTGTTAGGTGGAGGAGATCTATGGGTGTTAGGTGGAGGTGATCTATGGATGTAGATGGAGGTGATCTATGGGTGTTAGGTGGAGGTGATCTATGGGTGTTAGGTGGAGGAGATCTATGGGTGTAGATGGAGGAGATCTATGGATGTAGATGGAGGAGATCTATGGGTGTAGATGGAGGAGATCTATGGATGTAGATGGAGGTGATCTATGGATGTAGATGGAGGTGATCTATGGATGTAGATGGAGGAGATCTATGGATGTAGATGGAGGTGATCTATGGATATAGATGGAGAATATCTATGGATGTAGATGGAGGCGATCTATGGATGTAGATGGAGGAGATCTATGGATGTAGATGGAGGAGATCTATGGATGTAGATGGAGGAGATCTATGGGTGTAGATGGAGGAGATCTTTGGATGTAGATGGAGGAGATCTATGGATGTAGATGGAGGAGATCTATGGATGTAGATGGAGGAGATCTATGGATGTAGATGGAGGAGATCTATGGATGTAGATGGAGGTGATCTATGGATGTAGATGGAGGAGATCTATGGGTGTAGATGGAGGTGATCTATGGATGTAGATGGAGGTGATCTATGGGTGTTAGATGGAGGAGATCTATGGGTGTTAGATGGAGGCGATCTATGGATGTAGATGGAGGTGATCTATGGATATAGATGGAGAATATCTATGGATGTAGATGGAGGCGATCTATGGATGTAGATGGAGGAGATCTATGGATGTAGATGGAGGAGATCTATGGATGTAGATGGAGGAGATCTATGGGTGTAGATGGAGGAGATCTTTGAATGTAGATGGAGGAGATCTATGGATGTAGATGGAGGAGATCTATGGATGTAGATGGAGGAGATCTATGGATGTAGATGGAGGAGATCTATGGATGCAGATGGAGGAGATCTATGGGTGTAGATGGAGGAGATCTATGGGTGTAGATGGAGGAGATCTATGGATGTAGATGGAGGAGATCTATGGATGTAGATGGAGGCGATCTATGGATGTAGATGGAGGAGATCTATGGATGCAGATGGAGGAGATCTATGGATGTAGATGGAGGATATCTATGGATGTAGATGGAGGAGATCTATGGATGCAGATGGAGGAGATCTATGGATGTAGATGGAGGCGATCTATGGACGTAGATGGAGGAGATCTATGGATGTAGATGGAGGCGATCTATGGATGTAGATGGAGGAGATCTATGGATGTAGATGGAGGAGATCTATGGATATAGATGAAGGAGATCTCTGGATGTAGATGGAGAATATCTATGGATGTAGATGGAGGAGATCTATGGATGTAGATGGAGGTGATCTATGGATGTAGATGGAGGTGATCTATGGATGTAGATGGAGGTGATCTATGGATATAGATGGAGAATATCTATGGATGTAGATTGAGGCGATCTATGGATGTAGATGGAGAATATCTATGGATGTAGATGGAGGAGATCTATGGATGTAGATGGAGCAGATCTATGGATGCAGATGGAGCAGATATATGGGTGCAGATGGAGGTGATCTATGGGTGTTAGGTGGAGGTGATCTATGGGTGTTAGGTGGAGGAGATCTATGGGTGGAGATGGAGGAGATCTATGCGTCTAGATGGAGGGGATCTATGCGTGTAGATGGAGGAGATCTATGGGTGTAGATGGAGGAGATCTATGGATGCAGATGGAGCAGATCTATGGATGCAGATGGAGGAGATCTATGGATGTAGATGGAGGCGATCTATGAATGTAGATGAAGGAGATCTATGGATGTAGATGGAGATCTATGGATGTAGATGGAGGAGATCTATGGATGTAGATGGAGGCGATCTATGGATGTAGATGGAGGCGATCTATGGATGCAGATGGAGGAGATCTATGGGTGTAGATGGAGGAGATCTATGGATGTAGATGGAGGCGATCTATGGATGTAGATGGAGGAGATCTATGGATGCAGATGGAGGCGATCTATGGATGCAGATGGAGGCGATCTATGGATGCAGATGGAGGCGATCTATGGGTGTAGATGGAGGAGATCTATGGATGTAGATGGAGGAGATCTATGGGTGTAGATGGAGGAGATCTATGGATGTAGATGGAGGAGATCTATGGGTGTAGATGGAGGAGATCTATGGATGCAGATGGAGGAGATCTATGGATGCAGATGGAGGAGATCTATGGATGTAAATGGAGGAGATCTATGGATGTAGATGGAGGAGATCTATGGATGTAGATGGAGGAGATCTATGGATGTAGATGGAGGCGATCTATGGATGTAGATGGAGGAGATCTATGGATGCAGATGGAGGAGATCTATGGATGTAGATGGAGATCTATGGATGTAGATGGAGGAGATCTATGGATGTAGATGGAGGAGATCTATGGATGTAGATGGAGGAGATCTATGGATGTAGATGGAGGAGATCTATGGATGTAGATGGAGGCGATCTATGGATGTAGATGAAGGAGATCTATGGATGTAGATGGAGGAGATCTATGGATGTAGATGGAGGAGATCTATGGATGTAGATGGAGGAGATCTATGGATGTAGATGGGGGAGATCTATGGATGTAGATGGGGGAGATCTATGGATGTAGATGGGGGAGATCTATGGGTGTAGATGGAGGAGATCTATGGGTGTTAGGTGGAGGTGATCTATGGGTGTTAGGTGGAGGCGATCTATGGATGTAGATGGAGGCGATCTATGGATGTAGATGGAGGCGATCTATGGATGTAGATGGAGGAGATCTATGGGTGTAGATGGAGATCTATGGATGTAGATGGAGGAGATCTATGGATGTAAATGGAGGAGATCTATGGATGTAGCTGGAGGCGATCTATGGATGCAGATGGAGGCGATCTATGGATGCAGATGGAGGCGATCTATGGATGCAGATGGAGGCGATCTATGGATGCAGATGGAGGCGATCTATGGATGCAGATGGAGGCGATCTATGGATGCAGATGGAGGCGATCTATGGATGCAGATGGAGGAGATCTATGGATGCAGATGGAGGAGATCTATGGATGTAGATGTCTGTAGATGATGAGTGTGGTTTTTCTCTCTCTGGATGTCTGTAGATGATGAGTGTGGTTGTTCTCTCTCTGGATGTCTGTAGATGATGAGTGTGGTTGTTCTCTCTCTGGATGTCTGTAGATGATGAGTGTGGTTGTTCTCTCTCTGGATGTCTGTAGATGATGAGTGTGGTTGTTCTCTCTCTGGATGTCTGTAGATGATGAGTGTGGTTGTTCTCTCTCTCTCTCTGGATGTCTGTAGATGATGAGTGTGGTTGTTCTCTCTCTCTCTCTCTGGATGTCTGTAGATGATGAGTGTGGTTGTTCTCTCTCTGGATGTCTGTAGATGATGAGTGTGGTTGTTCTCTCTCTGGATGTCTGTAGATGATGAGTGTGGTTGTTCTCTCTCTGGATATCTGTAGATGATGAGTGTGGTTGTTCTCTCTGGATGTCTGTAGATGATGAGTGTAGTTGTTCTCTCTCTCTGGATGTCTGTAGATGGTGAGTGTGGTTGTTCTCTCTCTGGATGTAAGTAGATGATGAGTGTGGTTGTTCTCTCTGGATGTCTGTAGATGATGAGTGTGGTTGTTCTCTCTCTGGATGTCTGTAGATGATGAGTGTGGTTGTTCTCTCTGGATGTCTGTAGATGAGTGTGGTTGTTCTCTCTGGATGTCTGTAGATGATGAGTGTGGTTGTTCTCTCTGGATGTCTGTGGATGATGAGTGTGGTTGTTCTCTCTCTCTCTGGATGTCTGTAGATGATGAGTGTGGTTGTTCTCTCTCTCTCTGGATGTCTGTAGATGATGAGTGTGGTTGTTCTCTCTCTCTCTGGATGTCTGTAGATGATGAGTGTGGTTGTTCTCTCTCTCTCTCTCTCTGGATGTCTGTAGATGATGAGTGTGGTTGTTCTCTCTGGATGTCTGTAGATGATGAGTGTGGTTGTTCTCTCTCTCTCTGGATGTCTGTAGATGATGAGTGTGGTTGTTCTCTCTGGATGTCTGTAGATGATGAGTGTAGTTGTTCTCTCTCTCTGGATGTCTGTAGATGGTGAGTGTGGTTGTTCTCTCTCTGGATGTAAGTAGATGATGAGTGTGGTTGTTCTCTCTGGATGTCTGTAGATGATGAGTGTGGTTGTTCTCTCTCTGGATGTCTGTAGATGATGAGTGTGGTTGTTCTCTCTCTGGATGTCTGTAGATGATGAGTGTGGTTGTTCTCTCTCTGGATGTCTGTAGATGATGAGTGTGGTTGTTCTCTCTGGATGTCTGTAGATGATGAGTGTGGTTGTTCTCTCTGGATGTCTGTAGATGATGAGTGTGGTTGTTCTCTCTCTCTCTCTCTGGATGTCTGTAGATGATGAGTGTGATTGTTCTCTCTGGATGTCTGTAGATGATGAGTGTAGTTGTTCTCTCTCTCTGGATGTCTGTAGATGGTGAGTGTGGTTGTTCTCTCTCTGGATGTAAGTAGATGATGAGTGTGGTTGTTCTCTCTGGATGTCTGTAGATGATGAGTGTGGTTGTTCTCTCTCTGGATGTCTGTAGATGATGAGTGTGGTTGTTCTCTCTGGATGTCTGTAGATGAGTGTGGTTGTTCTCTCTGGATGTCTGTAGATGATGAGTGTGGTTGTTCTCTCTGGATGTCTGTGGATGATGAGTGTGGTTGTTCTCTCTCTCTCTGGATGTCTGTAGATGATGAGTGTGGTTGTTCTCTCTCTCTCTGGATGTCTGTAGATGATGAGTGTGGTTGTTCTCTCTCTCTCTGGATGTCTGTAGATGATGAGTGTGGTTGTTCTCTCTCTCTCTCTCTGGATGTCTGTAGATGATGAGTGTGGTTGTTCTCTCTGGATGTCTGTAGATGATGAGTGTAGTTGTTCTCTCTCTCTGGATGTCTGTAGATGGTGAGTGTGGTTGTTCTCTCTCTGGATGTAAGTAGATGATGAGTGTGGTTGTTCTCTCTGGATGTCTGTAGATGATGAGTGTGGTTGTTCTCTCTCTGGATGTCTGTAGATGATGAGTGTGGTTGTTCTCTCTCTGGATGTCTGTAGATGATGAGTGTGGTTGTTCTCTCTCTGGATGTAGGTGATGAGTGTGGTTGTTCTCTCTGGATGTCTGTAGATGATGAGTGTGGTTGTTCTCTCTCTCTGGATGTCTGTAGATGATGAGTGTGGTTGTTCTCTCTCTCTCTCTGGATGTCTGTAGATGATGAGTGTGGTTGTTCTCTCTCTGGATGTCTGTAGATGATGAGTGTGGTTGTTCTCTCTCTGGATGTCTGTAGATGATGAGTGTGGTTCTTTCTCTGGATGTCTGTAGATGATGAGTGTGGTTGTTCTCTCTCTCTGGATGTCTGTAGATGATGAGTGTGGTTGTTCTCTCTCTGGATGTCTGTAGATGATGAGTGTGGTTGTTCTCTCTCTCTCTGGATGTCTGTAGATGATGAGTGTGGTTGTTCTCTCTCTCTCTCTCTGGATGTCTGTAGATGATGAGTGTGGTTGTTCTCTCTCTGGATGTAGGTGATGAGTGTGGTTGTTCTCTCTCTGGATGTCTGTAGATGATGAGTGTGGTTGTTCTCCCTCTCTCTCTGGATGTCTGTAGATGATGAGTGTGGTTGTTCTCTCTCTGGATGTCTGTAGATGATGAGTGTGGTTGTTCTCTCTCTGGGTGTCTGTAGATGATGAGTGTGGTTGTTCTCTCTCTGGATGTCTGTAGATGATAAGTGTGGTTGTTCTCTCTCTGGATGTCTGTAGATGATGAGTGTGGTTGTTCTCTCTCTGGATGTCTGTAGATGATGAGTGTGGTTGTTCTCTCTCTGGATGTCTGTAGATGATGAGTGTGGTTGTTCTCTCTCTGGATGTCTGTAGATGATGAGTGTGGTTGTTCTCTCTCTGGATGTCTGTAGATGATGAGTGTGGTTGTTCTCTCTCTCTCTCTGGATGTCTGTAGATGATGAGTGTGGTTGTTCTCTCTCTGGATGTCTGTAGATGATGAGTGTGGTTGTTCTCTCTCTGGATGTCTGTAGATGATGAGGGTGGTTGTTCTCTCTCTCTCTGGATGTCTGTAGATGATGAGTGTGGTTGTTCTCTCTCTGGATGTCTGTAGATGATGAGTGTGGTTGTTCTCTCTCTGGATGTCTGTAGATGATGAGTGTGATTGTTCTCTCTCTCTCTGGATGTCTGTAGATGATGAGTGTGGTTGTTCTCTCTCTCTCTCTGGATGTCTGTAGATGATGAGTGTGGTTGTTCTCTCTCTCTCTCTCTGGATGTCTGTAGATGATGAGTGTGGTTGTTCTCTCTCTCTGGATGTCTGTAGATGATGAGTGTGGTTGTTCTCTCTCTGGATGTCTGTAGATGATGAGTGTGGTTGTTCTCTCTCTGGATGTCTGTAGATGATGAGTGTGGTTGTTCTCTCTCTGGATGTCTGTAGATGATGAGTGTGGTTGTTCTCAGTCTCTCTGGATGTCTGTAGATGATGAGTGTGGTTGTTCTCTCTCTCTCTGGGTGTCTGTAGATGATGAGTGTGGTTGTTCTCTCTCTGGATGTCTGTAGATGATAAGTGTGGTTGTTCTCTCTCTGGATGTCTGTAGATGATGAGTGTGGTTGTTCTCTCTCTGGATGTCTGTAGATGATGAGTGTGGTTGTTCTCTCTCTGGATGTCTTTAGATGATGAGTGTGGTTGTTCTCTCTCTGGATGTAGGTGATGAGTGTGGTTGTTCTCTCTGGATGTCTGTAGATGATGAGTGTGGTTGTTCTCTCTGGATGTCTGTAGATGATGAGTGTGGTTGTTCTCTCTCTCTCTGGATGTCTGTAGATGATGAGTGTGGTTGTTCTCTCTCTCTCTCTGGATGTCTGTAGATGATGAGTGTGGTTGTTCTCTCTCTGGATGTCTTTAGATGATGAGTGTGGTTGTTCTCTCTCTGGATGTAGGTGATGAGTGTGGTTGTTCTCTCTGGATGTCTGTAGATGATGAGTGTGGTTGTTCTCTCTGGATGTCTGTAGATGATGAGTGTGGTTGTTCTCTCTCTCTCTGGATGTCTGTAGATGATGAGTGTGGTTGTTCTCTCTCTCTCTGGATGTCTGTAGATGATGAGTGTGGTTGTTCTCTCTCTGGATGTCTGTAGATGATGAGTGTGGTTGTTCTCTCTCTCTCTCTGGATGTCTGTAGATGATGAGTGTGGTTGTTCTCTCTGGATGTCTGTAGATGATGAGTGTGGTTGTTCTCTCTCTCTCTGGATGTCTGTAGATGATGAGTGTGGTTGTTCTCTCTCGCTCTCTGGATGTCTGTAGATGATGAGTGTGGTTGTTCTCTCTCTCTCTCTCTGGATGTCTGTAGATGATGAGTGTGGTTGTTCTCTCTCTGGATGTCTGTAGATGATGAGTGTGGTTGTTCTCTCTGGATGTCTGTAGATGATGAGTGTGGTTCTTTCTCTGGATGTCTGTAGATGATGAGTGTGGTTGTTCTCTCTCTCTGGATGTCTGTAGATGATGAGTGTGGTTGTTCTCTCTCTCTCTGGATGTCTGTAGATGATGAGTGTGGTTGTTCTCTCTCTCTCTCTGGATGTCTGTAGATGATGAGTGTGGTTGTTCTCTCTCTCTCTCTCTGGATGTCTGTAGATGATGAGTGTGGTTGTTCTCTCTCTCTCTCTGGATGTCTGTAGATGATGAGTGTGGTTGTTCTCTCTCTGGGTGTCTGTAGATGATGAGTGTGGTTGTTCTCTCTTTGGATGTCTGTAGATGATAAGTGTGGTTGTTCTCTCTCTGGATGTCTGTAGATGATGAGTGTGGTTGTTCTCTCTCTGGATGTCTGTAGATGATGAGTGTGGTTGTTCTCTCTCTCTGGATGTCTGTAGATGAGTGTGGTTGTTCTCTCTCTGGATGTCTGTAGATGATGAGTGTGGTTGTTCTCTCTCTGGATGTCTGTAGATGATGAGTGTGGTTGTTCTCTCTCTGGATGTCTGTAGATGATGAGTGTGGTTGTTCTCTCTCTGGATGTCTGTAGATGATGAGTGTGGTTGTTCTCTCTCTCTCTCTCTGGATGTCTGTAGATGATGAGTGTGGTTGTTCTCTCTCTGGATGTCTGTAGATGATGAGTGTGGTTGTTCTCTCTCTGGATGTAGGTGATGAGTGTGGTTGTTCTCTCTCTCTGGATGTCTGTAGATGATGAGTGTGGTTGTTCTCCCTCTCTCTCTGGATGTCTGTAGATGATGAGTGTGGTTGTTCTCTCTCTGGATGTCTGTAGATGATGAGTGTGGCTGTTCTCTCTCTGGATGTCTGTAGATGATGAGTGTGGTTGTTCTCTCTCTCTGGATGTCTGTAGATGATGAGTGTGGTTGTTCTCTCTCTGGATGTCTGTAGATGATGAGTGTGGTTGTTCTCTCTCTCTCTGGATGTCTGTAGATGATGAGTGTGGTTGTTCTCTCTCTGGATGTCTGTAGGTGATGAGTGTGGTTGTTCTCTCTCTGGATGTCTGTAGATGATGAGTGTGGTTGTTCTCTCTGGATGTCTGTAGATGATGAGTGTGGTTGTTCTCTCTCTCTCTCTGGATGTCTGTAGATGATGAGTGTGGTTGTTCTCTCTCTGGATGTCTGTAGATGATGAGTGTGGTTGTTCTCTCTCTGGATGTCTGTAGATGATGAGTGTGGTTCTTTCTCTGGATGTCTGTAGATGATGAGTGTGGTTGTTCTCTCTCTCTGGATGTCTGTAGATGATGAGTGTGGTTGTTCTCTCTCTCTCTCTCTGGATGTCTGTAGATGATGAGTGTGGTTGTTCTCTCTCTCTCTCTGGATGTCTGTAGATGATGAGTGTGGTTGTTCTCTCTCTGGATGTCTGTAGATGATGAGTGTGGTTGTTCTCTCTCTGGATGTCTGTAGATGATGAGTGTGGTTGTTCTCTCTCTGGATGTAGGTGATGAGTGTGGTTGTTCTCTCTCTCTGGATGTCTGTAGATGATGAGTGTGGTTGTTCTCCCTCTCTCTCTGGATGTCTGTAGATGATGAGTGTGGTTGTTCTCTCTCTGGATGTCTGTAGATGATGAGTGTGGTTGTTCTCTCTCTGGGTGTCTGTAGATGATGAGTGTGGTTGTTCTCTCTCTGGATGTCTGTAGATGATGAGTGTGGTTGTTCTCTCTCTCTGGATGTCTGTAGATGATGAGTGTGGTTGTTCTCTCTCTGGATGTCTGTAGATGATGAGTGTGGTTGTTCTCTCTCTCTCTGGATGTCTGTAGATGATGAGTGTGGTTGTTCTCTCTCTGGATGTCTGTAGGTGATGAGTGTGGTTGTTCTCTCTCTGGATGTCTGTAGATGATGAGTGTGGTTGTTCTCTCTGGATGTCTGTAGATGATGAGTGTGGTTGTTCTCTCTCTCTCTCTGGATGTCTGTAGATGATGAGTGTGGTTGTTCTCTCTCTGGATGTCTGTAGATGATGAGTGTGGTTGTTCTCTCTCTGGATGTCTGTAGATGATGAGTGTGGTTCTTTCTCTGGATGTCTGTAGATGATGAGTGTGGTTGTTCTCTCTCTCTGGATGTCTGTAGATGATGAGTGTGGTTGTTCTCTCTCTCTCTCTCTGGATGTCTGTAGATGATGAGTGTGGTTGTTCTCTCTCTCTCTCTGGATGTCTGTAGATGATGAGTGTGGTTGTTCTCTCTCTGGATGTCTGTAGATGATGAGTGTGGTTGTTCTCTCTCTGGATGTAGGTGATGAGTGTGGTTGTTCTCTCTCTCTGGATGTCTGTAGATGATGAGTGTGGTTGTTCTCCCTCTCTCTCTGGATGTCTGTAGATGATGAGTGTGGTTGTTCTCTCTCTGGATGTCTGTAGATGATGAGTGTGGTTGTTCTCTCTCTGGGATGTCTGTAGATGATGAGTGTGGTTGTTCTCTCTCTCTGGATGTCTGTAGATGATGAGTGTGGTTGTTCTCTCTCTGGATGTCTGTAGATGATGAGTGTGGTTGTTCTCTCTCTGGATGTCTGTAGATGATGAGTGTGGTTGTTCTCTC
>JBBDGP010005658.1:0-21315 GCA_037952835.1 Lithobates septentrionalis
GCATGTTGTAGTAAAAGATATTTAAATAACTTATTTTCAAGGCCATATTTATGTCTAAGTGTGTCAAAGGGTACCAAGGTATTGTCCTCAACTATATGGGAGAGATGAGTAACTCCAATTCGTACCCACAAGGGCGAGTCCGGGTGACCAAAGAGCTCAGGGAGATTAGGATTCTTCCACAAGGGGGTCAGTGGCGACATACCCAGAGAGGCCTGTTCAGAAGCCCCCCCCCCCCCCCCCCCCCCAGCCACAAAACTAACATCAACAGGAAAGAATCTGCAGCCACCGGGTCTTCTCAACCTATGTAGCTCGTCCCTGAGAGAGGTGGTGGGTCCAAAGAAGGTCGACAAAAGCACTGTGGAGGGAGTCTGGGGGTAATAGTTGTAACCAAGCATGTACGTAGGCGAGTTGGGAAGCAATAAAATAATGCTTTAGGTTTGGACATGCCAGGCCTCCCACGGCCTTAGCCGCCTGCAATGAGGACTTGGCTATAGGTGGCTGGCATCCATTCCAGAAAAGAAGAAAGGGTGGTGTCCACTTGTGCAAAAAAAAAATTTTTGGAGAAAAACTGGGGCAGCACGAAAACATTGTAAAAAAATTTTGGTCGGAAAATCATTTTGAAGATATTTATGCGGCCAATTAAATTGTTCATGCGGAGTGTATGTTAAGTAAAGGACACCCCACAATCAGTTTGCAAAACACAGCGTGATTTGCATAATTGGATCGTATGGGTGTGAAGCTGAAGATAAAAAATCCTTATGCCTTTTTTTTAGAATCACTTTAAATACAGTTGTCAAGTTGTTCTTTGTTGCTGACCTAAACCACCTGGGTTGGCCTAACTATATATTTTTTTTTCTTTTTGTTACTTTTTAGAATGGTGACTACAACAAACCTATCCCCGCACAACACAGCGAACACCTCAACCACGCAGTGTCCAGTGGTAAGACGATCGGTGATATCACAAAACCGCAGCAGTGGGTTAACTGTCAGCTTCTGCTGTGTAAGAAATGCTTCAATAATCAGAACACCAAGATAAAACAGCTGGCATCCTTCATTCCCAGGGAAGAGGTGGGTAAATGCAGACTTAAAGCAGACCTTCAGTCATTTTGTTCAACTTTCCATTTTGACAAGTCATCTGCCCTTGTTTTAACTTTGGATAGTAAAACATTTTTTTTTTCTGCCAGTAAATACCTTTATATACAGCCCACTTCCTATTTCTTGTATGGTAAAAAGCCTAGGCTTATGACATGCACAGCTCTCTCTCCTGAGAGTATGCCAGAAAGGGAGGGTGATGAGTCATAGGAGGGCCAATGAGAGCTCTAGAGCTGGAGGTGTGCCTCTGTGTAAATCCAGGAAGTGAATAGACAGCAGCTTCAGCTGTCCACAGTTAAAATGGCTGCAGCCAGGCTTGGTGGAGGGACCTCACTTCAAAGGTTAAACTTTATGGTCTCCCCCTTCCAAGGGTCCTTACTGTTTGGGCCGGGTCTTGATAATGTTTCGTCCAGGTCCTCCGAAACAGACAGGCAAGAAATTTCCTGTCAAACCCAAAAGGGAAAGGTACAGAATTTTTTTTTTTTTTTGAGGTCCCTCGGCACAACATTAGAAAAAAGCTAAGAGAATCCAGCAGTGGAGAAGTGGAGGTACTGCAGAGGTAGGCAAAAAGGCAATTTGCTATTTCCTGCTACAGCCCAAAACATTCCAAGTGACGCCAGAATCAAGGGGGGGGGGGGGGGGGGGGGGCGCGCGCCTGTCTCTTTTTTTTTTTTTTTTTTTTTTTTCCCCAGTGGGAGTACATTTCAGACAGTCCGTACATCATTTAGCTGATCAATGAAGGCTACTGCCTAGAATTCTCACCAAAACCCCCGCTTACGAGTTAACTCATCCTCCCAAGGATGCATTAAAAAACAAAGCCCTACTAGAAGGGATTCAGGAACTGGTGGAACAGCCAGTAGTAGTACCAATACCAAGGCTTTTACTCCATTTTCGTGGTACCCAAACAATTAGGGAAGTATCGCCTAATCGTAAACTTCAGGAACTTGAACAGATTCCTAGAATACAAGAGGTTTTCCATGGAGAGTATCTACTCGGTACGAAAAAACTTGCTAAAAGATGTCTTTATGACCACTCTGGATCGCAGGGATGCCTATTTGCATGTCCTGGTCCACCCTGAACACCAGGCATTCCTGAGATACGCCATGGTAACCCAGGAAGGGACAACCCATTGGCAATTTGGGGGCCCTCCCCTTCGGGTTAGCAGCCAGTCCAAGGATCTTCCCGAAAATCCTTGCTGAAGCAGTGGCCTATCTGCATCTCCAGGGAATAGTGTTAATACCTTACCTGGAGGACCTGCTCATCTTTGGTCTGTCAGCCGCTCATGTAGAGACAGATACCCAAAGGGCAATTTCAGTCCTGCAGAAGTTAGGCTGGCTGGTGAGTGTGGAAAAATTATCCCTGGTACTGGCTCAGGTCTAAAACCTACCTAGGTTATCGGGTCCAAAAGCTCTTCCTCCCTAGGGAGAAGGTGGAGAAACTAGCCGCAGGCGTCAGAAGGCTGATAGAAGCCCCCGTGTGTTCCAGGAGAGATATTCTGAGGGTCCTGGGACTCGTGTCAGCCAGAATCCCAGCAGTCGCTTGGGTGCAACTGCATTCCAGAGACCTTCAATTTTTCCACCTTTCCTCTTGGGACAAAAGGAACAAATCCCTAGATGAAAGTTTTTTAGTCATGACTCCTCTGGTAAAATCTTCCCTGGAGTGGTGGTTAGTCCCAGAAAATATCTGGAAAAAGGCAAACCTTGGTATCCACTGAAGCTTACCACGGGTGCAAGTGCCTGGGGTTGGGGAACCCACCTAGAAAAAGCCAAGGCACGGGGCACCTGGGACAAAGGGGGTAGCCAGATCCTCTACCAACCTCTGGGAGCTCAGAGCAGTGGGCACAGATGATGCCACGGCAGTAGCCTACCTAAACCACCAGGGGGAACCAGATCCAAAGCCCTTATAGACTTGGCAAAGGAGATTTTGAGCTGGGCCGAGCACAGGTTACTCTCACTGTCAGCAGTCTACATAAAGGGAGCGGACAATCGGGAAGCAGACTTCCTCAGTCGCCAACCTGTCAGACAGGGAGACTGGGAGCTGAACCCCAAGGTATTCCAGGCATTAGTCCAAAGATTTGGCCACCCAGAAATAGACCTCTTTGTCAGTTTCAAGAACAGGAAGGTAAAGAAGTTCTTCTCCCTCTCTCAGGAAAGAGAGTCAAAAAGCCTGGATGCCCTAGCCCAGGAATGGAAGTTCCAATTGGCTTACGCTTTCCCTCCTCTGGCACTTATTCCTCGATTTTCATTTAGAAACTCAACCAGTCCTCGGCCGCTTTCTCCTGGTTGCTCCATGGTGGCCAAGGAGGGCGTGGTTTGCAACCTTGAAAGCGTTGTCAGTAGCGCCTCCCTGGAAGCTCCCGGTCCTTCCACACTTTCTCGCTCAGGGTCCAGTGTTGCACCCCAGACCGGAGTTCTTCCATCTGATGGCCTGGTTAGTAAGCGCTAGATCCTCAGAGGTAAAGGCTGCGTGACAGACAGTGATAGATACTCCGCTTGAGCAGGAAACCAGTGCCCAGAAAGATATACTTTAAAGTATGGAAGACCTTTTGTACCTGTTGTAAACAAAAACAGGTTGTTTTCAAACTCAATCCCCATAATCCTAGAATTTCTTATGGATAGGGTAGAGAAGGGTGTGGCAGTGAACACTCTTCAGATACAAGTGGCTGTGCTTTCTGTTTTTTCTTTTTTTTTTTTTTTTTTTTTTTTTTATGCTAGGTTAGCAAAGGAACCCTTAGTTAAAAGGTTTTTGGAATCATTATGGAATGTCAGAGGTTGATTGTCCTAAAATTAACCTGTATCTGTGGTTACTGCTGTCTATTAGTAGGGTGTTAGCTAGAAACTTGAAGGGATACCATGAACATGTGTAATTCAATTCAACCATGGCATAGGTAACAATTGGTTGTGCTTGTCGGGGATAAAGGCCGATCGTTGGGAGATTCTGTCAGTCCTGTGTTTTGACTTTCTGAAAACATAAGGTAAAGGATTTACTGGCCTTAGCAATAATTTGGTTTTCTTGTATTAAAAATATGCTTAATCTAAACACTTCCACTTGGGTAAAGTGTTTTTGTTTATCAGTTCATTGTTTGCTATGAGGTCAGCCATTATTAGATTTGGGAGGCTAAGCTGATTTCTCTATTTTTCACAGGATCGATATGATGAGGAGATTGAGGTGTACAAGCATCACTTGGAGCAGATGTACAAACTCTGCCGGCCATGCCAGACTGCTGTTGAATTTTATATCAAGCACCAAAACCGGCAGCTGAGGGCGATCATGCTGAACCACCAACTGAAACGAAGGGAGGTGGACAAAGGTTATGTACAGGTAGGTAGACAAGACGTTGCTTATAAATGATGTAATGTAAACATTTTGGAAAACCCGCCATAAGTTTTGACCAGCAAGAAAACAACCTGTTTAGCTCTGGAAACAGTGGTATGTGCTGACGCTGGACTGGTTATCGGGGTCTGGCCTGCCCCTGAATGGCATGGACAACTGAAGCTAAAGCAAATGCTGTATGGCAGTGGCAGAGTGTGATTGCTTGACCATCATCCCAATGTCACATTACACTTTGCCTTCAGCTACAATAGGGCCCCACAAAACTTTAAAAGGTGTTCTTTTAAGACTTGCATTGTTAAGATGAAGGTGCTCTTTCCTCATATTAATATTAGATGTTGGTGGGGAACCTCTTTGATCCTTGTCACAGTGCTTGTTAATTTTAACACCTTCTGTCTTTCAGAGTTTTTCCACTTCCTCGTGGATGCGGGTTCCTGTGCCAGTCATTGTCCTGCGCTTTCTGGCATTCCTCAGCTGCATGTTCCTAGTTTCTGTGGCCTGGTTGGGTTCCAGGGATCTGTTCCCTCCTTCCTTGATAAAAACTTCCCGCTTTGAAGCACACATCGGGAACACCTCCGAGCCAGATGTGAGGCAGCCCACTTTCTGGGAGGAGGTCCTCGATCTCCTCCCTGAGCATACGCTGGAGAGAATTAACGAAGCATGGCACTTTGGGCGAAACCATCAAGATGGCTTGGTGGTCTTGGGTCTCTTGGCTTGTGTCTTCGCCATGGTTTTAGCCGGTCGAATCAGGTCAGTCTTTCTAAGCTTTTTTTTTTTTTTCTCTTAACAAAATTTCAGGTATGTTCAATAGGTACAGAGTAACCAGATATTTTGGTCAACATGACAACTAAAGTCTGATATCCTGCTATTACTATATTAAATAAGGCAACTTGTGTAACTATGTTTCCAGATAATTTCCATTGACACTAGGTATCCCCTTGATCCCAGCTATATATAGACTTTGACCTCTGGCTCTTGACTCATCCCTGCCCTCTTACATTTAACAATCCAATGCCAGCTTCCCAGTGGCTGGTAAAGCCTGTCACATTGGCTTGGTAAATGGTGGGAGGTGGGGCTTAATTTTCAGGTGGTGCACAACATGAGGCCTGCGTTTATTATTATTCTAGAATGGAGGCACTTCCCATATGCTTTGAAACTTTTTGAATTTTTTAAAGGGGCCTGCAACAGTAAAAGCTTTCCTTTGCTTGTTTTGGGTTGAGAGAATTCCTGTTCTGGTGATGACCTTTCGCTGCCTGACAGTGTCACTAAGACAGGAAGTGAGGGAAGAATATCCTAGTGGGGACAGACTGCTGTAAACTGAGGTTCTAACCCTTCTCCCCTGTATTTGAAACCTAAAGTGAAATTTCATTTGAATGCTAACTATGCTTAAAAAGCTCCCCATCCCCCTCCTGCTGCCTGTACTGCCATACCTGTTTATAAAAAGATCTGTATATTTTTACCTTTTTCAGTCTGCTCTGGTCACATGATCCTGCACCTCCGGCTACTCTGTCAGGCTGCACACAACGGCTGGGAATTCCAGGAGCTGTAACCTCACTCAGTCTCCCATGTCCCAGCAATTATCGGTGCTTTCTACTCTCCCCTGCAGCAGCCGTTCATGGACATCTGGGAGCTGGAGCTGTGGAATCATGTGACCGGACCAGGGAAGAATTCAAATAGGTGTCGATACAGATACCCACAGAATAGGTAGCCAGAGGGGGAGAGAACTTTTTTTAAGCATACTTTATACATGGTACATGTTGGGTACTGAATTCATTTTCAAGCTCATAATTTTGGCTATTTTCCAGTTTTCTCTTGCAGATATACAAGATCTAAAAAAAATTCTATCTATTTTTGTTTTAGGATGCGGCGGGTTGACGCTTTTGCGTCCTTCCTGTGGACACTGGTGACAAGCATCTATCTAGCAGAAACCTACCTTCTGAGTGAATCCCCAATCTGGCTCGACACTGCCAAGCTTGGCACAACATCCTTGTGTTGCCTGGTCGGTTTTGCCTCTGCGGTGGCCACGCGGAAAGCAACAAGTCAACGGAGACAGCGGCCACGAAGGTCAGATCAAGAACAGTGAACCCTGGGACCAGAAAATCACACTTCCCACTGTCAGCTGTTCATTGTACATCTGTCCACTCCTCCTCTACTCTCTCCCGTCCATCACTGTCCTCCAGTTATCTCTGTGCGGTTCAGTTTTAGAATCAGCCAAAATCTTCAGTGCCATTTTATTGGTTTTATGTTAGGCTGGTTCCCTGCACTTCCTGATCTCTTCTTATTGGTTGTCTGAATGGCTATGGCTAGTAATAGGACTGCCCTTAACAGGAGATGCCTCTCAGGAAATGTCATTGACCTTTTTTAAAGGGTTTGTTCACCTTTCTTAGATTACTTTTTTATGGCTTGATCTTGCTGACTAGGTTGACTTTTTTTATTTATTTTTTTTATTTTTTTATTTCTGAGCTTTAAATTTCCCTGTCTAGTTAGTGATTTAGATCCAGTGCCCTGATAAATAACTTGGCTCTGGTATACTCTATGCCTAGGATTCAAGGACTGCAGAACGTAATGGATACCTCTTCCAGGGAATAGGAGGACATAGTCAAGGAGCACAAATACAATCTTCTTGAATAAAGTGTACCTGTAGTTGAAGGTCTTCTGTCTGTGACCCTTATTGGGGAAGATTTTCTCTCACTTCTTGGACCAGGTGGCGAGAGCCATTGGAACAGGAAGTAGGAGGGAAATCTTCAGAATATGGACATGGGTAAGCAGTGACCATTTCTAACACTTCCACTTGCAATCCAAAACTAATATAAAGAATTTCCCCAGACCTCTACTGTAGGCTGGGTTCACACCTATGCGAATTGGATGTGGCTTTCCCCCCGCATCCAATTCGCATGACAGGAGACTGTGACGTCTCTATGGAGCCGGTTCACATATCTGTTGCGGCTCCGGAGTGACTGGCACAGGAGTGCTGTGCGTCTTTGGTTCCATTTTCAGGGCCAAATTCAGGCAAAAATTCGTCCCTGATTCGCCCCTGAAATGGAGAACAGGGACGCACCGGACCCCTGCTGCCAACCGCATCTGTCGGAGGTGTGTACCCAGCCCTAAAGTTCGTAAACCACCCCCCAGTACCCAATATCCTATACCTACAGTTGCCTTTCCATTAGTTCTGTGTTCTCCAAGGGGTCATGGGAGCTCCAACACCCAGGCTGTGCAGTTTAAGCAACCCAGCAATGCTGTAAAAATTTAGTTTTTAATCTTCCCATCTTGCTTTTTGGCCCTAGTATTATGGGTAGCCTGATTGGCCAATAGGTGTAAGTGGGAAGAGTTTAACCATCCTAGCACTGGTTGCCATTTTGATTGGGGGTTCGTGGCCGCTGGGACGGGTGGAGAGAAAAACTGAAGTTTGTATTTGCACCTGCTGTTGTAGCTAAAAAAGCAGCTTGTGGTAACTTGTACACTTTTTAAAGCCCTCCAGGGATGAGACAACCCCTTTTAAGCATAATTTCATCCCAGCTACTTAAATCCATAGGCAGCTATATTTTAATCAATGATGAATAACCATTGAGAATCATGATTATATATATATATATATTTTTTTTTTTTTAACTTTGGATCTCATCTTTTTCAAGTGATTTGTGTGTAATGCTTTTTTAAGCAAGGTTTTCTTTTTTCTTTGTATTTAGCTCTGAGGACTAAAATCTCATTTTGTAGCCTATAATAGTGAACTAGGTAGTTTTAATTTCAAACGTTCGTCCATGTGTGCCATTTTAATACTAAGTGATCTGATCACCAAGAAGTGTTGTGTTATGGTTTCCTACAAATCCCCTTTACACTAATTTTTTTTCCTCGAATACATTTTTGACCTGACATTTTGCTGCGTATAATCCAAGCAATATAAAATTGGGCTTAAAAGTTCGACAAACCAGTCTTGGGCAGGCCATAGACAGAGCGATTTTTCTTTCCTGCAACCTCAGGTTGCGGGAAAGAAAATCGCTTGATTCCCCTATCAACACAGGCAGTGTTGGGAGAATTCCTACTGCGGGAGCTATTGTGTTCTCCAGGTAGGGGGGAGCCGTCCCTGTTGGAAGAACAGTAAATATTATTGCTAGCGGCTATAGCCAATGGCAGTAATCGCTTGCTAAAAATCCAACATGCTGATTGGACCCAAGTTGATTGATGGATTGACTTGGGTACAATTAGCCAGCCCATACATGGATCAAACCTCAGCCGGTCCCTGCTGAACTGGCCAAAATTCGGACCAGCTATAGCTGACTTTAAAAGACGTGTCTGTCCAAAACTGACCTTTTGGTTGTGTGTGGATACTGATGGGCATTTATCCATTGGTTCTTTGTATCTGAGACTCCAGATTTAGGACTTTCTGCTGGTGTTGCCCTCCTCTCCTCTTGCTGTGTCTTCCACTATGTAAATATAACTGGGGGGGGGGGGGGGGGGTTCTGGCCTTTTGTGCTTAGATCCCACCTTCAAAGTCCCTGAAAAGTACACTAAGATTTACCGATTTAAAACTCTAAACAACCTTTCTTGATCTTTTGAAGATTACAGAAACCTTTGCTGTGTGCATGTGACTGGATTTTCTGGTTTGGTCAGAGAAATATTTGGCCGCATACATTTGCACAGTAGTGGTTACTCGGGGCTAAAACAGCCAAATCTGCTGCTGGTTGGCTCCTGTATAACTGCTTTAACTAGAAATGCTTTCTTCAGATCTGTATTAAGCACTGATAAATCAAAAGGTCATTTCATTATGACCTTCATACAGTTTAATATTGGCTAGGTACAATTTCAAGTAACCATAATGTGGTGGTCTTGTAGGTGCTAGAATAATCCCAGTTAAATGTGAGCTTGTTGCCTTTATAAAAGAATTTTAGTGAAATATCTGTTAAATATTTAGCATATCTTAGAAGTAGGTTGTAATCCTTTTTTTTTTCTTCTCTACAACAATAAAGAGTAGCTCCCTTTTTTATAGCTGTGCATTTTTTTTTTTTTCAGGATAAGTTCACCTTCGTAAAAAAAAAATAAAAAAATAAAAATTATTAATAAAAGCACAACTTTTTGCAGGTTAAAATAAAGCACTTTTTGTTTTTTTGTTTTTTTAAATTTACTAGGAGCCTGCAAAGCATCGCACCCGCGAACAGCAGATCGCAGGTACAATGCAGGACTCCTGCAGACTGTCAGGTTAAGCCATCTGTTCGTACGGCCAGGCAGGTACACCATGACAGGAAGAAACAATGAACTACCTAGAACGCTCAACAGTGACCTGGTAGTTCATTACAATGGTATTACAAGCCAACAGCTGCAAAGGCTGTCGGTACTTGTAGTTATCCCATTCACAGAACCCTGTAAACGTGGGCAGAGCCCCATGCGGCCATGTTTAAAAAAATAAATAAATACATTGTGACCGAGTTCAGGGAGAAAATCCCCAGCCCGCTGTCGGTATAGTCGGTGGGTCCGGGAGAGGCTGCAGCAGTGGGAACATGTTTCCAAAGGTGAACTTATCCTTTAATTTTTGCAGAACAGTTGGTGCATTAACAGAAGCATCCACAGATAGGAAATGTCTGCCATTCGTGTTGCTGTTTGGGCTTCACCTGAAGTATGCTGAGATCTGTAGTTTGCAATAATACGAGTGGTAGGGAATTGTGGCGCACAGCCCTTAATCACTGAATAGGGTTCTGCAAGTTTTGGTGCTTTAGCAAGCTGCAACACGTGGCTGTAGTCAAATTTTGTATTCCTATGTATTCATTTTTTGTTTGCAATGAGCACAATTTTTTATCATGACTACAAATGGCACAAAATCAATTATCTAGTATTGATTTAGAGTATAATATATGTGATTGTTATAATGTTGGTGTTATTCATACTTAATTATTTAATCATTGTATTTATCCTTGGTGCACTTGGTAGATTAAAGCATGATAATGATATATCTTAATTTTGCATTTGTTTGCATACATCATTTTGTTTTCTGGGTAGTTGGATGGGAAGCCTACTTTCTGAACAGCTGTTTAATTTCAAGAATTTACCTGTTATTGGTTGGAGGGAGTACTACAGAAATTAAGAATTCTCGCACATAAATGAGATTGCACCCAGCGAGCAAATGTAAGAACACCACTACATGGACCATAATACTACAAGGTAGAAAGAGAAGGCCTGCTTTCTCCAACCGACCTTCAAGTCTTTATATGTTTTTGGTTTGAGTCCTCCTACAATCTGCATACAGGGAAAATGTGGTTGAGGAATTGGGAAACACTATCAAGAGAATCATTCCAACCAATATTCTCCTGATGGGTGGAGTCCTTTGGGCTAACTTACTCGCTGGTCCCAGTGATTAGGGATCCCCCATCTGTTATTGCCTACCTAGGGGTCTTTTTCTGCTGACATGCATGCATCCTCCTTACTATCAATGGACCTGGTAAGGAGCTTGGCCACGGGGGTTTTGACACGATGTCTCCAAGACATATAAAGACATGTTTATAATCTCATCTTCCAAGAAATGGAATATTGGTTTGGTTGGTCAGACCCATTATCTAAAATTTCTACATTGTTTTGGGTGTAATTATAGAAATTTGTATTTCAAGTTTGAGGGTTTGCTTCCCTTTCCAGAACCAAATTCTAGTTGTTTAAAAAAAATACTACCTGTGCGCTCTTGGAACAATGAGGTTGATTTACTAAAGGCAAATATATTGTGCAGTTGCTCTAGATAGAAATCAGCAGAGCTTCCCTTCAGACCATCCATTCATGTACAAGCAAAAAAATCTGAATTTTCCTTGCATGTTCCCCTCAGATCTAGAGCAAACTGCACTTGCAGTGCACAGACAATCTACCTTTTTTTAGTAAATCAACCCCAGTTTATATCTGCAACAGGTGATGTTTTCCAACTTCCAGGTGGCAGTAGAGGGGAGATGAGTAGCACTGGTAACTTACATCTGCCAGGAATACATGAATTCAGTACCAAAATGACAATTTTGGAAACCACCAGTCCCATACTGGAGTGACAAATCTGTTCTTTAACACTTTACCTTTTTAACAGATTTACCTTCAAATCCCAAACCCACCCCAAACTGTAAATCCCCCAGAGAAATATACCTTTTTTACTTTTTTATATCAAAACCATCATTCCTTCAATCGCTTTTCTAAGGATAAAATCTTTTGCTTAGATTTTCAGTCCTTTTTGGATTGCAAGCCCTTAATGCCTCAAATTTTTAAAGCATTCCATTAATCACGGCTTCAAGATTTATTTCCGCTTTTATCTGTGGGATGGATTTTCCTTGTTCAGAGATTATGCTGCCACTCGAGCATGCTCCGAAGTGTTACTTGTGGAATTTCTTTTTTTTAATTATTTGCATTTTTATACCAACACATTTACCTAATTGTAACCCATAAGATGCACACAAATCAGACCTCATAATATCCTAAATATCTCTAGGATTTTCAAAAAATGATCCCTAATTGCATCTAATAAAGCAGGAAGAGTCCACGGCAAGTAGCAACGAGGGAAAACCATTTGCACCTATACACTTTAAAAGGGAATTCAAATGGTAATGTTTGTTTATAATTGCAAAACAAACAGGGAAAATGTAAACCATCAATCCTCCCCTTGTACAACCAAAGATTTCCTTCCATTTCATCGGTGGAATGTATTTCTCTTGTTTAGAGACTATGCTGCCACTCCACTCATGCATGCTCAGAAGTGTTACTTGTGGAATGTTTCTTTTCTACATTGATCTCAAACTTGCATGCATGTTCAAATTTAAATGTGCTAGTATGCGGTGACCCCTTTCACACTGAGGCTGTATACAGCGCTCCCAAAATGCCCCTGCCCGTTGCAATGAATGGGCAGCGCTTCCGTAGTGCCTGAAAAGCGATTTGGACTCACCGCAACACAGGAGTTTTTAACCCCTTCTTTGGGGTTAAAAGGGCCGCTTTACCGCTAATGCACAGGCGGCCCCAGTGTGAAAGGGGTCTTAAGCCCCCACACCAGCTCAGTTCAACTGTGTGCATTGTAGGGTGCCCCCATTCAGGTGATGGGTTGTGTTTGGCAGCATAATTTACACTGGAACTGACAAACCTGCATTTATTTATTAAATGCATTTCTAAATTTTTTTTCAAAGGTGCCGTTCACACTGCCAATTTGCCTTTAGTTGTATGGTCGACTGCATTTTAGAGAATAGAATTCTCCTGCATCCAGACTCCGATTAGAAACTCTATAAACCTGGCTAAACCTGCTTTACTTTAAATGTGATCTGGGAGGCAAAAAAGTTCATACTTCCCAGATAAAATCTTCTGCATTTTAGATAAGCTAAACGTAGGAATGTCAGTGTGAAATGAGGTCAAAGGCTTTGTTGCACCTAAAATTATATGCACTGTGTGTTCGCCCTGTGCTTGGTGCAGTCGGTTTAGTGGCATTTAGAGAAAATAGAGTTCTGTGCATCCAGGGTCTGGTGAGACACTCTAAATGCATGTAAACATGTCCCAAAGTAAAAACTCAAAAAAAATCAGGGGTCTCCAAACTTTTTAGAGAAAGGGCCAGTTTACTGTCTATTAAAATTTAGTGGGGGGTCAGGCTGTGGCCAGTGTGAGTAGAAAATGTCTCAGGCTTGGTCAGCGGAAGTGAAAAAAATTTGCAGTGCAGGTGGTCAGTGGGAGGAGGAATAGTGACCCATCGTTTGGTGTCAGTGGGAGGAGGAATAGTGACCCATCGTTTGGTGTCAGTGGGAGGAGTAGTGACCCATCGTTTGGTGTCAGTGGGAGGAGTAGTGACCCATCGTTTGGTGTCAGTGGGAGGAGTAGTGACCCATCGTTTGGTGTCAGTGGGAGGAGTAGTGACCCATCGTTTGGTGTCAGTGGGAGAAGTAGTGACCCATCGTTTGGTGTCAGTGGGAGGAGTAGTGACCCATCGTTTGGTGTCAGTGGGAGGAGTAGTGACCCATCGTTTGGTGTCAGTGGGAGGAGTAGTGACCCATCGTTTGGTGTCAGTGGGAGGAGTAGTGACCCATCGTTTGGTGTCAGTGGGAGGAATTGTGCCACACATGAATGAACAAATCGGTGCCTTGAAGGCCGCATAAAGGCAAGCAAAGAGCCGCATCTGGCCTGCCGGCCACAGTTTGGAGACCACTGATACAAGAAAAAGTGACTTGTGAAAAAGTGTTTTAGAAAAGCTATATGCAGGGATGCCAGTGTGAATGATGCCTAAAGAATGACAATAAGAGCATTATTAAAATTTGTTATGTAAAGATAAGTTGCTGTGAATATAGGATCCATTTTTATTCAGTTCCTGCATTTTACATTTGATTGAAAATACTTGTGTGATCATGCCTTTAGTTAAAAGCTTGTCCGTTCTTCGCTCCCTATTTTTACTTATTTCCAAAGTCCAGATTTATTGCAGCAGTAAACTTTTTTTATTTATTTTTTGCCATTTTGGGCCCTTCTAAGGCTATACTGGTCACTTCTCAAACCAAAAGCCCCAATTTTTGCATGTTCCACAAGGCTGCAGTCATTTGTGGGTTTGCATTGCAACCTCTTTCCACTGGGTGAGTTGCAGGAGAAGTGTCTGTGTGTTCAGCTGCTACGTAGAGGCAGGCATATGTCTTTGAGATCTCTATGTACAACCCAAAGGGGTCGATTTACTAAAACTGGAGCGTTCAAAATCTGGTGCAGCTGTGCATGGTAGCCAATCCTCTTTTTTTTTTTTAACTTGAACTTGTTCGATTAAGCTTTGACCTAAAAACACTGTAAGGTGATTGGTTTCTATGCAGAGCTGCACCAAATTTTGCAATCAAGTGTTGGTAAATTAAGGCAAAACCTTTTTTTAATTGCATATAGAGTGGAGATGTGCACTGTGCAGGGACGGACCTGTCAGAGAGCCGCTCTCCCCTATGGGGGGGATCCGATGACGACGGACCGTAGAGTCCGTCACCCGATCCGCAGACGGATGGAAAAGTAGGTTTTTCCTCCGTCACACTTTTGCGGGTCGGATGTCAGCGGACATGTCCGTTCGGGTCCGCCTAAAAAACTGACAGGCGGCCTTGAACGGATCGTCCGTGTGAAAGAGGCCTTAGAATGTCAGTTTTTATTGCTGTCTTTGTCCCGGTGAAGGGAAATCTCCACAATGGGACACGGATGGCAAAAAAAAAATCTGATGGTTTGAAACCCTCCCTTGCTCTATCCAAAATGGAAAAAAAAAAGTTTTGCCTCTATTTTACTTTAACCCCAATGTCTTCATTAGCATCAAATATGAAATTACTGCAAGTGTTGTGATCATACTGCTTGGATGGAGAACATCTTGATGGTTTTGTTGCTTGAATTTAGTTTTTATGAATGCTTTTTTTTTTTTTTTTTTTTGAGTTTATAAGACACTCTGTAATTTGTGGTTTTCACATGCAATCTGCATCATTGTGTCCACAGCAACCCGATTTCTTTTTTTTTTTTTTAAATATATAATTTTTCTGCATCAGAGAATGTTTGACTGTTTTTTAATGTGCATGATGTCTACAGATACATAAAACATGCTTTTTTTTTTGGCTTGGGTAATAGTCACAAGGCTTCAGACAATTTTTTTTTTTTTTTTTTTTCCTCCAAAACTAGTGGCATCACTGAGGCTCAGAACCCTGGGATGATTTACCAAAACTGGAGAGTGCAAAATTTGGTGCAGCTTTGCATAGTAGCCAGTCGGCTTCTAACTTCAGCATGTTCAAATAAACTCAAAGTTAAAAAAAAAAAAAAAAACTGGAAGCTGAGTGGTTTCTTTGCAAAGCTGTGCCAGATTTTTGACTCTACAGTTTTAGTATATCAACCCCAATGTCACAAGTTCCATGCTGAATATAGACGTTTCTAGGACTTGTTTTGAGAATCTGAATATTCAGTCTTTTATAACTCTGAAAGGGTTATACTTCACTTACCTACCATCTGAACCTTTGTTAGCTGCTGCTCTGTTAACTTCCTAACCTCGTTCATGGTTTTCCAGATTTTAATGAGACTGTCACTGTGCTCGTTCAGGAAAGTGACTGTGTCTGCGGATGAGCCGGCATGCCTCCCGGAGATTTATACATAATTATATAGATGGAGCCAAGCTCCCATGTTGCCTCTGTGTGCTGTTAACAGAGCAGGTATGGTCCAAGTGTGATGGTGCTCAGGCCTAAGCTGTCAATTACAAGGTCACCGTCACATGTGCTGTGGGGAAATTTCTGCAGACAATATGCCTTTGCTCTGATTGGGTGTCTCTTTAAGCATGCGTAAGGCCCCATACACACTATTAGATTTTCTGCAGATTTTTGTCTTCAGATTTACCAAAACCATGTAGTGCAAGGGCCTGCCTGATTGCATACAAATTGAAACTCCTTGGGGTCTGACCTCATATAAACCATACATTATATGGTTTTGGTAAATCTGAAGACAAAAATCTGCAGAAAATCTACTAGTGTGTGTGGGGACTAAGAGTCCCTGAAATTGCTGAGCTAGAATATTGTGAGATCTGATCACCTCTTAGCCCTGGACACGAGGGTCTGACTCCAAAAATACATAAAGATGAACAAGGGGACATATAAACCTTCCTACGTGAGACTGAATGTTCAGATTCTTGCAGAGCAATCTTGTTGTGACTGTTTTTCTTGCTGCTTTGTTTTGTCTCCCCTGCAGTGTACCCGTCTGGCTTCCATTTTGTTCATGTCATGCTCCTGCTTCTATCATACTGTACCCATTTATTTTCTTATAATGTATGAACACCTTGTACGTACTGCTTGTATTGGCAGCTGCTTTTCATTTTATTCAAATAAAAGCCCTCCAAGCTTGTTCAAAACTGACTTGACTCCAGTAGCCGTGCTTTCATACTGCATGCCTTAGTCTTACTTTACGCACTGGGTGGACATAATAAAACAGTCAGCATTCGGGGTAATGTCAATAAAGACTGAACATAAGGATCACCGCATAACAATGATGAACATTAGAATTGGAAATTGTTCGTTTTTTCTCCCCTTTTTTTTATTGGCTTAAAAAAAAAAAAAAAAAAAAAAAAGCATTTTGACACCATACAGCAGTTAAAGTTCTACAGATTGCTTTTAACTATCCTTGTATGATAAGGGTTTCCTTCAAGGGGGCCTAGCTGAACCGGAATTTTTAAAATGTGTTTTTCATTAGTTTTAGCTGTGATCCTTATTTTAGAGGTCAGTTATCTTGCCACAATGCACCCCTCCTTCCCTACTTTTAGGTTTTATTACATTACAAAGGCAAACGCTGTTACACTGGCTAATGTTCATAGCAAATGCAGTGTGATTTTCACATCGGTTTGTTTCAGGGCACGTCTGAGATCATTGCAGTTGACCACCTTGTCTTAACTTCAAGCAGCATTTCTTTCTTTCTTTCTAACCCTAGTCTTGTATAGGGAGACGTGTAGTTCTCGGGGTACAAAATAATGTAGACACAGGTCCTGTTTTTTATTTTTCTCATCCATTGAGGGACTTTGGGTTATTCTGTCGCCTACAGGAGGATTGGTCACTGGCAAACACAAACTGTTGGCCAGCGCAGGTTAACCTTTCCTACTACCATCATGCCTCAGATTTTGTTAGTGTCCTAGGAGTATGATCCCTTTCTTCAGCTCTGTGTTGAGTAAGACCCCTTTTCACACAGGTGTTTTTTAGGTGCCTTTGGGTTAAAATGGCGCCTGAAAAAACGCATCCCCTGCAGCCCCAGTGTGAGAGCCCGAGTGCTTTCACATTGGGGCGGTTTGCTTGCAGGACGTTAGAAAAAGTCCTGCAAGCAGCATCTTTTGGGCGGTGGAGGAGTGGTGTATACACCACTCCTCCACTGCTCTTGCCATTGAAATCAATGGGCAGCGCTTCGGCAGCGGCGCTTTGCGGGCCCTTTTAACCCTTTATTCAGCCGCTAGTGGGGGTTAAAAGCGGCCCACTAGTGGCCGAAAAGCACCGCTAATATTAGCAGCGCTTTACCGCTAACGCCCTCCGCTGCCCCAGTGCAATGGTGCCCTAAATTATTTTATATATAATATTTTTATATCAAGCACTCTTTTATCATTCAAATTTTTCCTTTCCAATCAACTCTTTACGTCACTAGAGCCTAACGTCGTTGATTGGAGCTCCCTGGCACAATTGTCTTCAGTTTGGCTTTTAAAGTACTATGTCTGGACCCCACTAGACTGGATGCTGCGGGGATAGCTGAAAAGGACTTTCAGGCATTGGGTGGTGTTTGGTGTTTTTACAAAAAAAAAAGAGAAGTTGGCACTGTTTTTGGAATGACTGACTTGTCTATCAACGATTACCAGGTTTTCGTTTGTGGCTCAAGAAGTAGGATCTGGGGTTGGAGGAAGTCCTTTGCATCCTCATGATGGATACCAGCCTGCTGGGTTTAGTAGGAATACTGGGCACCCTGTCAGTGCAGGAGACTTGGTCAAAGGAGTCCCTGTCTCGAACATCCTGAAACTTCGGGTCATTTGGCTGTTTCTGCGGTGTTAAATTTTTTTTTTTTCCTAGATTCAGTCAGACCACTCTGTTTCAGTGCCATACTTCAGTCGTTGGAAAGGAACCCGAAGACTTGCCGCTACAATAGAGGTAGATCAGAACATGTCCTGGGCAGACCTTCACCTTTCAGCCTGGTCAGCCTTGTACAATTGCAGTCAGACAATTGACAGGCAGACTCCTCTGCAAGCAAGTCCTCGACTTCTTACTTCTAGCCTCCAGGATCAACAAACTGGGGGAGGCATGTCTGCGTGGTACCAGCTAAAGCAGTGACTGCCCCAGTATCTCTGTGGTATCATTACATTCTTATCTTTCCTTTTCTCTAATGAAACCTCTTCCTCGTCTGCTTTGAAAGATCAAGATGGAGGGCATGCCAGTGGCCCCAGGCAGATGTGGCATGCCCACCTGGTAAGACCTCTGTGACAGATCATTAAGATCTTCTGTCCTTAGGACTCATTTGCCCTTGTGTTTCTTGGTTGCTGGCTACCTCAATCTGTGATTTCTTTGAGGCTAAAAGTTAGTCTTTTTGTAAGGTCTGTCATTGGTCATGGAAGGCATCCTTCACCTACTGTGAGCTTTCAACAATTAAGTGTCTGGTTTCTGCCCTTTTGTATTCAGTTTCAGTGGTTGTTGGGCTCCCATTCTGAGCAAGACTTTTTACAGGGGATCTCCCATGTAGTCCCCCACCCTCCATCCGTTCGCTGTGACTTCATAGCATTTGAATCTGGTTGCGGTTGAGACACTGCCAATGAACCCATTGGACACATTTCTCTCTCAACACTCACCCACTGGGTCATTTTTCTTGTAGCCATCACCTCTGTGAGGCAAATGTCTAAACTTGGGTTCCTATCTTTCAAGGAACCCTTTGTGGTTTTGCATAGGGTCAAGGTGGTGTTGAGACCCAGGACTTTCTTTCGTGCTTAAAGTAGATTATACCTTTCACCTCAACCCAGACTTCATTCTTCTGTTTTTTGCTCCAGTTCACCAAAAGGAAATTTGTATCCTTTTGGATAAGGTTCTGGCTGCGTGAGGCTCTCTTGTACAGTGCTTCTCTCAGGAAAACTAATTCTGTTTTTCGTCATGGTTCTTGGACCCCAGAAGCTGCATCAGCTTCTTGTTCCACTGTCTTTTGGTGACTGGGGAAGGCCATCATTCGAGTTTATGGTCTCGAAAGCCGGGTTCAACCCTTTCTTGTTAAAGTGCACTCTACTAGGTCTGGGAGTGTTTATTGAGCTTTTTGGCATCGTGCAACTGTTTCCCACATTTAAAGAGTGCTGTTTGATCCTCTTTAAATTTTCTGTAGGTGGACCTTGTGGCCTCCTATGATGCTAGCTTTGGGGAGAAGGTCCTTCAGGCAGCTCTTCAAGGCTGTAAACAGTCCCCAGTTTTTTTTTTGTTTTTTTGTTTTTTTTTTCTTGGGGGGGGGGGGGGGGGGTGCTTTAGGTTTTAGCATTTGTTTGCGATTTATTGCCTGTCTCTTTTTAACATCCTGAATTTAAGACTTCCTATGTTCCTCAATAGATGGATTATTGTGCTCATTGTTCTTTTCTTGGAGTACATTGAGTGACGTAGGTCCTACCCCTCTGTATTCTCGGGCATTGCACTCAGTAGTAGTTTGCCACAAAACTGAGGAATGCTGGTAGAAGGAGGGGTTATCCTTTGACCTGCAGGTTTTTTTGTTGTTGTTGTTTTTTGTTTTTTTTTTTTTTTTGTTTTGTTTTTTTTTTTTTAGACCAAATCCTATTGTGGGCATCTGGTGCATGTGGGTTTCACCAATCACACAATTTATGGTATGATTCATGTATATTTCACTGTTCATGTACCACACCGATTTTTTTTTTTTTTTTTTTTTAGTAGAATAAAGGGTCAGAACCTCCTGGGGTTTTTTTTTTTTTTCTCATGGCCCCTTAAGACATTTGCTGTCTGTGCTGTCTTTCTTATTTTGAATGGCCTGCCAACACATGCAACAGTCCAAAATCGTGACCTTCAGCTGTGTGCGTTTGGGTGATTCCATGTATTGCTGGGCTGTCGGCACCCAGTGTATTTGTGCATTGTAGTGCCAAAAATGAAAGGCACTGCAGCACGCACACCGTTTCCACAATATAGTAGTGTGAAGCCAACACTCAGTTTCTTACATGGTGACAATGTTTTAGGGTTTGATGCTGGCATCAGCACCAGAAATGTACTCTGAGTAGAGTACAGGAGGGTTATAACCCCTGCAGATTTTTTTTTTTTTTTTTTCGCCTTTTGTCCCATTGCTGAAATTTCCCTTGACTTCCCGTCCCATTGCCAAAGGGGAAGTGAGGAAAGCCCTGCATAGTAAGGGAATTTCTTGGGGACCCCCAGGTCACCAGAGCCAGTGTCCCTATTGGAAGATTTCCTCTTAATTTTCTGGGGACAATCCAAAATTTAGGGTTTTCTTATACATTCACTTTCATTGATAACCGTAAAAAACATGACTAATAGGGTGAATCTCCCTAAGGGGCATAAAAACTGACAAGGGGTCTAATCTCTCTCTTCTCTCCTCTATCCAAAACACACATTTTGCCTTCAGTTATACTTTAACTTGGGTGGATCTTCATAAAGATGCTACCTCTCCAGGTGGTGGTCTTGCAGTTCACACACCAGCCTTGGTTTCTTACCTACTGGGATCTGTTCCTTCCTTTAGTTATCCAAATACAAACAGGCTGCATTTCTGCTGTTTGTTTTTTTTTACTTTTTTAAAGGCTAAATTCACCCCATAGGAAAAAGAATTCACAAATTTTTGCATAAAAAAAAATAAATATTTTTTTTTTTTCCCCCTACTTGAGCCTGCAACTCAGTGCAGGTGCAATGTCATCTCGGGCTCCTGCTAACATTATTTTGACTTTATTGCCTGTACCTCTGTACAAGCTTTCTGTGAGCAAACTTGAGGACTGCCGCAGTGGCAGTGGGGACTTGTAGTTTTATACATTCACAGTTCACTTTGAAGGAATGACACAGCTTTGCGGGAGAGAGGATCACCTGCCCCACTGTCACAGGGGAAGGGGTGAGACGGGTAAGTGGAGAAAAGCTAGGATGTTACACCTAAAATAACAGGTGTAACATGTTCTGAAAGGTGATCTGAGCCTTTTAAAATCAAACAAGCTTTATTACAGGAATAAGGAACTCATACAATCAACCCTCTCTTGCTCCTTTTTAATGTGTTTCTCCCTAGTTAGGGGCTTATGCAGCCCATAGATGAGTCGATTTTCTCTCCTTCCACGGTCAGTGTTGATGGGGGAATGTTTCCTGCACTGCTGTGGTGTTCTGGTGGGGGGGGGGCGCCTTCCAGGCTGGCAGAATGCAATGCTAGCAGCTATAGCTGTTGGCAGTAACTGCATGTAAAAGAAATCAGTCAGGCTGGTTGGCACAATCTACAAGCAACCTGCCC
>JBBDGP010005659.1:0-19788 GCA_037952835.1 Lithobates septentrionalis
GTGGGGGTGTAATGGTGTGGGGGATGGGATATCACCGGTTCAGCTGGTGGTGGGGGGTGTAATGGTGTGGGGGATGGGGTATCACTGGTTCAGGCTGGTGGTGGGGGTGTAATGGTGGTGGGGGATGGGGTATCACCGGTTCAGGGTGGTGGTGTTAATGGTGTGGGGATGGGATATCACTGGTTCAGGCTGGTGGTGGGGGTGTAATGGTGTGGGGGATGGGATATCACCGGTTCAGGCTGGTGGTGGGGGTGTAATGGTGTGGGGGATGGGGTATCACCGGTTCAGGCTGATGGTGGGGGGTGTAATGGTGTGAGGGGATGGGGATATCACCGGTTCAGGCTGGTGGTGGGGGGTGTAATGGTGTGGGGATGGGGTATCACCGGTTCAGGCTGGTGGTGGGGTGTAATGGTGTGGGGGGATGGGGTATCACCGGTTCAGGCTGGTGGTGGGGGTGTAATGGTGTGGGGATGGGGTATCACGGTTCCAAGGCTGTGGGTGTGGGGGATAGGATATCACCGGTTCAGGCTGGTGGTGGGGGTGTAATGGTGTGGGGGATGGGATATCACCGGTTCAGGCTGGTGGTCGGAGTGTAATGGTGTGGGGATGGGGATATCACCGGTTCAGGCTGGTGGTAGGGGTGTAATGGTGTGGGGATGGGTTATCACCGGTTCAGGCTGGTGGGTGGGGGTGTGAATGGTGTGGGGGATGGGGTATCACCGGTTCAGGCTGGTGGTGGGGTGTAATGGTGTGGGGATGGGATATCACCGGTTCAGGCTGGTGGTGGGTTGTAATGGTGTGGGGGATGGGATATCACCGGTTCAGTCTGGTGTGTAAATGGTGTGGGGGGATGGGATATCACCGGTTCAGGCTGGTGGTGGGGGTGTAATGGTGTGGGGGGATGGGATATCACCGGTTCAGGCTGGTGGTGGGGGTGTAATGGTGTGGGGGATGGGATATCACCGGTTCAGTCTGGGGTGGGGGTGTAATGGTGTGGGGGATGGGATATCACCGGTTCAGGCTGGTGGTGGGGGTGTAATGGTGTGGGGGATGGGGTATCACTGGTTCAGGCTGGTGGTGGGGGTGTAATGGTGTGGGGGATGGGGTATCACCGGTTCAGGCTGGTGGTGGGGGTGTAATGGTGTGGGGGATGGGGTATCACTGGTTCAAGCTGGTGGTGTGGGGGATAGGATATCACCGGTTCAGGCTGGTGGTGGGGGTGTAATGGTGTGGGGGATGGGGTATCACCGGTTCAGGCTGGTGGTGGGGTGTAATGGTGTGGGGGATGGGATATCACCGGTTCAGGCTGGTGGTGGGGGTGTAATGGTGTGGGGGATGGGGTATCACTGGTTCAGGCTGGTGGTGGGGGTGTAATGGTGTGGGGGATGGGATATCACCGGTTCAGGCTGGTGGTGGGGGTGTAATGGTGTGGGGGATGGGATATCACCGGTTCAGGCTGGTGGTGGGGGTGTAATGGTGTGGGGGATGGGATATCACCGGTTCAGGCTGGTGGTGGGGGTGTAATGGTGTGGGGGATGGGATATCACCGGTTCAGGCTGGTGGTGGGGGTGTAATGGTGTGGGGGATGGGGTATCACCGGTTCAGGGTGGTGTGGGGGTGTAATGGTGTGGGGGATGGGATATCACCGGTTCAGGTTGGTGGTGGGGGTGTAATGGTGTGGGGGATGGGGTATCACCGGTTCAGGCTGGTGGTGGGGTGTAATGGTGTGGGGGATGGGATATCACCGGTTCAGGCTGGTGGTGGGGGTGTAATGGTGTGGGGGATGGGATATCACCGGTTCAGGTTGGTGGTGGGGGTGTAATGGTGTGGGGGATGGGGTATCACCGGTACAGGCTGGTGGTGGGGTGTAATGGTGTGGGGGATGGGATATCACCGGTTCAGGCTGGTGGTGGGGGTGTAATGGTGTGGGGGATGGGATATCACCGGTTCAGGCTGGTGATGGGGGTGTAATGGTGTGGGGGATGGGGTATCACTGGTTCAGGCTGGTGGTGGGGGTGTAATGGTGTGGGGGATGGGATATCACCAGTTCAGGCTGGTGGTGGGGGTGTAATGGTGTGGGGGATGGGATATCACCGGTTCAGGCTGGTGGTGGGGGTGTAATGGTGTGGGGGATGGGATATCACCGGTTCAGGCTGGTGGTGGGGGGTGTAATGGTGTGGGGGATGGGGTATCACCGGTTCAGGCTGGTGGTGGGGTGTAATGGTGTGGGGGATGGGATATCACCGGTTCAGGCTGGTGGTGGGGTGTAATGGTGTGGGGGATGGGATATCACCGGTTCAGTCTGGTGGTGGGGGTCTAATGGTGTGGGGGATGGGGTATCACCGGTTCAGGCTGGTGGTGGGGTGTAATGGTGTGGGGGATGGGATATCACCGGTTCAGGCTGGTGGTGGGGTGTAATGGTGTGGGGGATGGGATATCACCGGTTCAGTCTGGTGGTGGGGTGTAATGGTGTGGGGGATGGGGTATCACTGGTTCAGGCTGGTGGTGGGGGTGTAATGGTGTGGGGGATGGGGTATCACCGGTTCAGGGTGGTGGTGTAATGGTGTGGGGGATGGGATATCACCGGTTCAGGCTGGTGGTGGGGGTGTAATGGTGTGGGGGATGGGGTATCACCGGTTCAGGCTGGTGGTGGGGTGTAATGGTGTGGGGGATGGGATATCACCGGTTCAGGCTGGTGGTGGGGTGTAATGGTGTGGGGGATGGGATATCACCGGTTCAGTCTGGTGGTGGGGGTGTAATGGTGTGGGGGATGGGGTATCACTGGTTCAGGCTGGTGGTGGGGGTGTAATGGTGTGGGGGATGGGGTATCACCGGTTCAGGGTGGTGGTGTAATGGTGTGGGGGATGGGATATCACTGGTTCAGGCTGGTGGTGGGGGTGTAATGGTGTGGGGGATGGGGTATCACCGGTTCAGGCTGGTGGTGGGGGGTGTAATGGTGTGGGGGATGGGGTATCACCGGTTCAGGCTGGTGGTGGGGTGTAATGGTGTGGGGGATGGGATATCACCGGTTCAGGCTGGTGGTGGGGTGTAATGGTGTGGGGGATGGGATATCACCGGTTCAGTCTGGTGGTGGGGGTGTAATGGTGTGGGGGATGGGGTATCACCGGTTCAGGCTGGTGGTGGGGTGTAATGGTGTGGGGGATGGGATATCACCGGTTCAGGCTGGTGGTGGGGTGTAATGGTGTGGGGGATGGGATATCACCGGTTCAGTCTGGTGGTGGGGGTGTAATGGTGTGGGGGATGGGGTATCACTGGTTCAGGCTGGTGGTGGGGGTGTAATGGTGTGGGGGATGGGGTATCACCGGTTCAGGGTGGTGGTGTAATGGTGTGGGGGATGGGATATCACCGGTTCAGGCTGGTGGTGGGGTGTAATGGTGTGGGGGATGGGATATCACCGGTTCAGGCTGGTGGTGGGGTGTAATGGTGTGGGGGATGGGATATCACCGGTTCAGTCTGGTGGTGGGGGTGTAATGGTGTGGGGGATGGGGTATCACTGGTTCAGGCTGGTGGTGGGGGTGTAATGGTGTGGGGGATGGGGTATCACCGGTTCAGGGTGGTGGTGTAATGGTGTGGGGGATGGGATATCACTGGTTCAGGCTGGTGGTGGGGGTGTAATGGTGTGGGGGATGGGGTATCACCGGTTCAGGCTGGTGGTGGGGGTGTAATGGTGTGGGGGATGGGGTATCACCGGTTCAGGCTGGTGGTGGGGGTGTAATGGTGTGGGGGATGGGGTATCACCGGTTCAGGCTGGTGGTGGGGTGTAATGGTGTGGGGGATGGGATATCACCGGTTCAGGCTGGTGGTGGGGTGTAATGGTGTGGGGGATGGGATATCACCGGTTCAGGCTGGTGGTGGGGGTGTAATGGTGTGGGGGATGGGATATCACCGGTTCAGTCTGGTGGTGGGGGTGTAATGGTGTGGGGGATGGGATATCACCGGTTCAGTCTGGTGGTGGGGGTGTAATGGTGTGGGGGATGGGGTATCACTGGTTCAGGCTGGTGGTGGGGGTGTAATGGTGTGGGGGATGGGGTATCATCGGTTCAGGGTGGTGGTGTAATGGTGTGGGGGATGGGATATCACTGGTTCAGGCTGGTGGTGGGGGTGTAATGGTGTGGGGGATGGGGTATCACCGGTTCAGGCTGGTGGTGGGGGTGTAATGGTGTGGGGGATGGGATATCACTGGTTCAGGCTGGTGGTGGGGGTGTAATGGTGTGGGGGATGGGGTATCACTGGTTCAGGCTGGTGGTGGGGGTGTAATGGTGTGGGGGATGGGGTATCACCGGTTCAGGGTGGTGGTGTAATGGTGTGGGGGATGGGGTATCACTGGTTCAGGCTGGTGGTGGGGGTGTAATGGTGTGGGGGATGGGATATCACCGGTTCAGGCTGGTGGTGGGGGTGTAATGGTGTGGGGGATGGGGTATCACCGGTTCAGGCTGGTGGTGGGGGTGTAATGGTGTGGGGGATGGGGTATCACAGGTTCAGGCTGGTGGTGGGGTGTAATGGTGTGGGGGATGGGATATCACCGGTTCAGGCTGGTGGTGGGGGTGTAATGGTGTGGGGGATGGGATATCACCGGTTCAGGCTGGTGGTGGGGGTGTAATGGTGTGGGGGATGGGGTATCACCGGTTCAGGCTGGTGGTGGAGGTGTAATGGTGTGGGGGATGGGGTATCACCGGTTCAGGCTGGTGGTGGGGGTGTAATGGTGTGGGGGATGGGGTATCACCGGTTCAGGCTGGTGGTGGGGTGTAATGGTGTGGGGGATGGGGTATCACCGGTTCAGGCTGGTGGTGGGGGTGTAATGGTGTGGGGGATGGGGTATCACCGGTTCAGGCTAGTGGTGGGGGATGGGATATCACTGGTTCAGGGTGGTGGTGGGGGTGTAATGGTGTGGGGGATGGGATATCACCGGTTCAGGCTGGTGGTGGGGGTGTAATGGTGTGGGGGATGGGATATCACCGGTTCAGGCTGGTGGTGGGGGTGTAATGGTGTGGGGGATGGGATATCACTGGTTCAGGCTGGTGGTGGGGGTGTAATGGTGTGGGGGATGGGGTATCACCGGTTCAGGCTGGTGGTGGGGGTGTAATGGTGTGGGGGATGGGGTATCACCGGTTCAGGCTGGTGGTGGGGGTGTAATGGTGTGGGGGATGGGGTATCACCGGTTCAGGCTGGTGGTGGGGGTGTAATGGTGTGGGGGATGGGGTATCACCGATTCAGGCTGGTGGTGGGGGTGTAATGGTGTGGGGGATGGGGTATCACCGGTTCAGGCTGGTGGTGGGGGTGTAATGGTGTGGGGGATGGGGTATCACCGGTTCAGGGTGGTGGTGGGGGATGGGGTATCACCGGTTCAGGCTGGTGATGGGGGTGTAATGGTGTGGGGGATGGGATATCACCGGTTCAGGGTGGTGGTGGGGGTGTAATGGTGTGGGGGATGGGATATCACCGGTTCAGGCTGGTGGTGGGGGTGTAATGGTGTGGGGGATGGGATATCACCGGTTCAGGGTGGTGGTGGGGGATGGGGTATCACCGGTTCAGGCTGGTGATGGGGGTGTAATGGTGTGGGGGATGGGATATCACCGGTTCAGGCTGGTGGTGGGGGTGTAATGGTGTGGGGGATGGGATATCACCGGTTCAGGGTGGTGGTGGGGGATGGGGTATCACCGGTTCAGGCTGGTGATGGGGGTGTAATGGTGTGGGGGATGGGATATCACCGGTTCAGGCTGGTGGTGGGGGTGTAATGGTGTGGGGGATGGGGTATCACCGGTTCAGGGTGGTGGTGGGGGATGGGGTATCACCGGTTCAGGCTGGTGATGGGGGTGTAATGGTGTGGGGGATGGGGTATCACCGGTTCAGGCTGGTGGTGGGGGTGTAATGGTGTGGGGGATGGGGTATCACCGGTTCAGGCTGGTGGTGGGGGTGTAATGGTGTGGGGGATGGGGTATCACCGGTTCAGGCTGGTGGTGGGGGTGTAATGGTGTGGGGGATGGGGTATCACCGGTTCAGGGTGGTGGTGGGGGATGGGGTATCACCGGTTCAGGCTGGTGATGGGGGTGTAATGGTGTGGGGGATGGGGTATCACCGGTTCAGGCTGGTGGTGGGGGTGTAATGGTGTGGGGGATGGGGTATCACCGGTTCAGGCTGGTGGTGGGGGTGTAATGGTGTGGGGGATGGGGTATCACCGGTTCAGGCTGGTGGTGGGGGTGTAATGGTGTGGGGGATGGGGTATCACCGGTTCAGGGTGGTGGTGGGGGATGGGGTATCACCGGTTCAGGCTGGTGATGGGGGTGTAATGGTGTGGGGGATGGGATATCACCGGTTCAGGGTGGTGGTGGGGGTGTAATGGTGTGGGGGATGGGATATCACCGGTTCAGGCTGGTGGTGGGGGTGTAATGGTGTGGGGGATGGGATATCACCGGTTCAGGGTGGTGGTGGGGGATGGGGTATCACCGGTTCAGGCTGGTGATGGGGGTGTAATGGTGTGGGGGATGGGATATCACCGGTTCAGGCTGGTGGTGGGGGTGTAATGGTGTGGGGGATGGGGTATCACCGGTTCAGGCTGGTGGTGGGGGTGTAATGGTGTGGGGGATGGGGTATCAGGCTGGTGGTGGGGGTGTAATGGTGTGGGGGATGGGGTATCACCGGTTCAGGCTGGTGGTGGGGGTGTAATGGTGTGGGGGATGGGGTATCACCGATTCAGGCTGGTGGTGGGGGTGTAATGGTGTGGGGGATGGGGTATCACCGGTTCAGGCTGGTGGTGGGGGTGTAATGGTGTGGGGGATGGGGTATCACCGGTTCAGGGTGGTGGTGGGGGATGGGGTATCACCGGTTCAGGCTGGTGATGGGGGTGTAATGGTGTGGGGGATGGGATATCACCGGTTCAGGGTGGTGGTGGGGGTGTAATGGTGTGGGGGATGGGATATCACCGGTTCAGGCTGGTGGTGGGGGTGTAATGGTGTGGGGGATGGGATATCACCGGTTCAGGGTGGTGGTGGGGGATGGGGTATCACCGGTTCAGGCTGGTGATGGGGGTGTAATGGTGTGGGGGATGGGATATCACCGGTTCAGGCTGGTGGTGGGGGTGTAATGGTGTGGGGGATGGGATATCACCGGTTCAGGGTGGTGGTGGGGGATGGGGTATCACCGGTTCAGGCTGGTGATGGGGGTGTAATGGTGTGGGGGATGGGATATCACCGGTTCAGGCTGGTGGTGGGGGTGTAATGGTGTGGGGGATGGGGTATCACCGGTTCAGGCTGGTGGTGGGGGTGTAATGGTGTGGGGGATGGGGTATCACCGGTTCAGGGTGGTGGTGGGGGATGGGGTATCACCGGTTCAGGCTGGTGATGGGGGTGTAATGGTGTGGGGGATGGGGTATCACCGGTTCAGGCTGGTGGTGGGGGTGTAATGGTGTGGGGGATGGGGTATCACCGGTTCAGGCTGGTGGTGGGGGTGTAATGGTGTGGGGGATGGGGTATCACCGGTTCAGGCTGGTGGTGGGGGTGTAATGGTGTGGGGGATGGGGTATCACCGGTTCAGGCTGGTGGTGGGGGTGTAATGGTGTGGGGGATGGGGTATCACCGGTTCAGGGTGGTGGTGGGGGTGTAATGGTGTGGGGGATGGGATATCACCGGTTCAGGCTGGTGGTGGGGGTGTAATGGTGTGGGGGATGGGATATCACCGGTTCAGGGTGGTGGTGGGGGATGGGGTATCACCGGTTCAGGCTGGTGATGGGGGTGTAATGGTGTGGGGGATGGGATATCACCGGTTCAGGCTGGTGGTGGGGGTGTAATGGTGTGGGGGATGGGGTATCACCGGTTCAGGCTGGTGGTGGGGGTGTAATGGTGTGGGGGATGGGGTATCAGGCTGGTGGTGGGGGTGTAATGGTGTGGGGGATGGGGTATCACCGGTTCAGGCTGGTGGTGGGGGTGTAATGGTGTGGGGGATGGGATATCACCGGTTCAGGCTGGTGGTGGGGGTGTAATGGTGTGGGGGATGGGATATCACCGGTTCAGGCTGGTGGTGGGGGTGTAATGGTGTGGGGGATGGGGTATCACCGGTTCAGGCTGGTGGTGGGGGTGTAATGGTGTGGGGGATGGGGTATCACCGGTTCAGGCTGGTGGTGGGGGTGTAATGGTGTGGGGGATGGGGTATCACCGGTTCAGGCTGGTGGTGGGGGTGTAATGGTGTGGGGGATGGGGTATCACCGGTTCAGGCTGGTGGTGGGGGTGTAATGGTGTGGGGGATGGGGTATCACCGGTTCAGGGTGGTGGTGGGGGATGGGGTATCACCGGTTCAGGGTGGTGGTGGGGGTGTAATGGTGTGGGGGATGGGGTGTCCCCATCTTCTGATGGCTCCTCCCAGCAGGATAATGCACCATGTCACAAAGCTCCAATCATCTCACCACTGGACAATGAGGTCTCTGGACTCCAATGACCTCCACAATCACCACATCTCATCCAATAGAGCACCTTTGGGATGTGGTGGAATGGGAGATGTCGGCTGCACACGTTATGTCACTATGGAGGAAAATTTCTGAGAAACGTTTCCAACACCTTGTTGTACCTATTCCACCAAGAATGAAGGCAAAAGGGGGTCCAACCCGCTACCAGCAAGGGGGACCTAATAAAGGGTCAGTGTATATAGCTCCAACATATACCGCAGTGCTGTACAAAGATCAGGGAGCCAATGACATCAGTCTCTGTACCAGAGGAGCTTCCACTCTAATGTCCCCTCCCCCACAGTCACACACTATTAAGCACTTGGTGTCCCGGTACTTGTATGATGGACGGACGGGCGGCGTGGTCACTACAGGCACAGCGATGTACACAATGGCGCCCCCTGGAGAGCGGAATTCCAGTGTTTGGTACCAGGCGGCTCTGAGTGGCCGGGAGATCATGTGATCATTACGACCAATTATAGCAATTTCCATGACAACAATGTAAACAAACTCATGAATGGATTTCATACACGACAGCTGACTTACTGTTGTGCTGTGATTGGCCCACAGCGATCACATGGTACTTCATAGGCGCTTTGTACCATGTGACCCCCTAATATGGATTCCTTAGAGAAGTGATCAGCGCCGTTCTACACAATGATCGTCTCCCTCATCACATGGTGACAACATAAAAATAGGAAAAGAAAAAGATTTAAGAAAATGAAATAAAAGAAAAATAATAAAAATTCTGCACAATGTCAGCAGTCGTGTTCCTGATCCCCTCACACCGGTCATGTGACGGCGCCGGTGCGATCCCCTCACACCGGTCATGTGACGGCGCCGGTACTGGCGAGATCTCCTCACACCGGTCATGTGACGGCGCCGGTACTGGCGAGATCTCCTCACACCGGTCATGTGATGGCGCCGGTACTGGCGAGATCCCCTCACACCGGTCATGTGACGGTGCCGGTACTGGCGAGATCTCCTCACACCGGTCATGTGACGGCGCCGGTACTGGCGAGATCCCCTCACACCGGTCACGTGACGGCGCCGGTACTGGTGAGATCCCCTCACACCGGTCATGTGACGGCGCCGGTACTGGCGAGATCTCCTCACACCGGTCATGTGACGGCGCCGGTACTGGCGAGATCCCCTCACACCGGTCACGTGACGGTGCCGGTACTGGCGAGATCTCCTCACACCGGTCATGTGACGGCGCCGGTACTGGCGAGATCCCCTCACACCGGTCATGTGACGGCGCCGGTACTGGCGAGATCCCCTCACACCGGTCACGTGACGGCGCCGGTACTGGCGAGATCCCCTCACACCGGTCACGTGACGGCGCCGGTACTGGCGAGATCCCCTCACACCGGTCACGTGACGGCGCCGGTACTGGCGAGATCTCCTCACACCGGTCATGTGACGGTGCCGGTACTGGTGAGATCCCCTCACACCGGTCATGTGACAGCGCCGGCACTGGCGAGATCCCCTCACACCGGTCACGTGACGGCGCCGGTACTGGCGAGATCTCCTCACACCGGTCATGTGACGGCGCCGGTACTGGCGAGATCCCCTCACACCGGTCATGTGACGGCGCCGGTACTGGCGAGATCCCCTCACACCGGTCACGTGACGGCGCCGGTACTGGCGAGATCTCCTCACACCGGTCATGTGACGGTGCCGGTACTGGCGAGATCCCCTCACACCGGTCACGTGACGGCGCCGGTACTGGCGAGATCTCCTCACACCGGTCATGTGACGGTGCCGGTACTGGTGAGATCCCCTCACACCGGTCATGTGACAGCGCCGGCACTGGCGAGATCCCCTCACACCGGTCACGTGACGGCGCCGGTACTGGCGAGATCTCCTCACACCGGTCATGTGACGGCGCCGGTACTGGCGAGATCCCCTCACACCGGTCACGTGACGGCGCCGGTACTGGCGAGATCCCCTCACACCGGTCACGTGACGGCGCCGGTACTGGCGAGATCTCCTCACACCGGTCATGTGACGGTGCCGGTACTGGTGAGATCCCCTCACACCGGTCATGTGACAGCGCCGGCACTGGCGAGATCCCCTCACACCGGTCACGTGACGGCGCCGGTACTGGCGAGATCTCCTCACACCGGTCATGTGACGGCGCCGGTACTGGCGAGATCCCCTCACACCGGTCATGTGACGGCGCCGGTACTGGCGAGATCCCCTCACACCGGTCACGTGACGGCGCCGGTACTGGCGAGATCCCCTCACACCGGTCACGTGACGGCGCCGGTACTGGCGAGATCCCCTCACACCGGTCACGTGACGGCGCCGGTACTGGCGAGATCTCCTCACACCGGTCATGTGACGGTGCCGGTACTGGTGAGATCCCCTCACACCGGTCATGTGACAGCGCCGGCACTGGCGAGATCCCCTCACACCGGTCACGTGACGGCGCCGGTACTGGCGAGATCTCCTCACACCGGTCATGTGACGGCGCCGGTACTGGCGAGATCCCCTCACACCGGTCACGTGACGGTGCCGGTACTGGCGAGATCTCCTCACACCGGTCATGTGACGGCGCCGGTACTGGCGAGATCCCCTCACACCGGTCATGTGACGGCGCCGGTACTGGTGAGATCCCCTCACACCGGTCATGTGACGGCGCCGGTACTGGTGAGATCCCCTCACACCGGTCACGTGACGGCGCCGGTACTGGCGAGATCCCCTCACACCGGTCACGTGACGGCGCCGGTACTGGTGAGATCCCCTCACACCGGTCACGTGACGGCGCCGGTACTGGTGAGATCCCCTCACACCGGTCACGTGACGGCGCCGGTACTGGCGAGATCTCCTCACACCGGTCATGTGACGGTGCCGGTACTGGTGAGATCCCCTCACACCGGTCACGTGACGGCGCCGGTACTGGCGAGATCCCCTCACACCGGTCACGTGACGGCGCCGGTACTGGCGAGATCCCCTCACACCGGTCACGTGACGGCGCCGGTACTGGTGAGATCCCCTCACACCGGTCACGTGACGGCGCCGGTACTGGCGAGATCTCCTCACACCGGTCATGTGACGGTGCCGGTACTGGTGAGATCCCCTCACACCGGTCATGTGACAGCGCCGGCACTGGCGAGATCCCCTCACACCGGTCACGTGACGGCGCCGGTACTGGTGACAGGAAACAAACCTTTTCACAGAAGTTGGACTCGATGGACTTGTGTCTTTTTTTTCAACCTCACCTTCTATGTAAAAGGTGGAAAAAAAAAAAAACATTTTATTCAATTTATTCATTTTCCCGAAAAAATGTGACAAAATGACTTTAAGCACTTGCCGCCCGCCGATGTACGTCCAAACTTAGGTGGCGGATATCGTTGGTATGGCGGCAGCTCGCTGCCATAACCCCGGTCTCCCCGTTTTCGTGCGGCGGTCGGCTTTCAGATAAAAGTGGTCCCTGCGGCGGATTCGCAGCGAGATCACTTTTATCAGTAGCGGCGGAGGCGATCGCGTCGGTCTCCCTTCTGTGCCTGTAGATAAGTGAGGCTAAGATGGCGTCCACTCGTCTCCATGACATCAAAACGTCACTTCCGCCCATACTTCTTAAAGACATATTTTTTTCAATGACTTTATTATTATTGTATTTTAGTGTAAATATGAGATGTGATGTCTTTTTGACCCCCCAGATCTCATATATAAGAGGACCTGTCATACTTGTTTCTATTACAGGGGATGTTTACATTCCTTGAAATAGGAATAAAAGTGTCACTTTATTTTTAATTTTACACTGTTTAAAAAAAAAAAAAAAAAAAAAGTAAACTAAATAATAAAAACAAGAAAAAAAAAAAAAACCTTTTAAAAACCCCGTCCCGACGAGCTTGTGCGCAGAAGCGAACGCATACGCGAGTAGCGCCCGCATATGAAAACGGTGGTCAAACCACACATGTGAGGTATCGCCGCGATCATTAGAGCGAGCGCCATAATCCTAGCCCTAGATCTCCTCTGTAATGCAAAACATGCAACCTGTAGAATTTTTTAAACGTCGCCTATGGAGATTTGAGGGTAAAAGTTTGACGCCATTCCACGAAGCGCAATTTTGAAGCGTGACATGTTGGGTATCAATTTACTTGGCGTAACATCTTTCACAATATACAAAAAATTTGGGCTAACTTTACTGTTGTCTTATTTTTTTTTTTATTTAAAAAAGTGAATTTTTTCCAAAAAAAAAAGTGCGCTTGTAAGACCGCTGAGCAAATATGGTGCAAAAAAAAAAAAAAAAAAATCAAGTTAGACTTACCGGTAACTTGTTTTCCATGAGTCTTTCAGGACAGCACCTTGAGAGCGTGGCTCCACCCACTTGACAGGAAACACACCTCCACCAAACTTTAAAAGGAGGCTCCTTCCCACTTATCAGTAGTAGTAGAGAACCTCCGGCCCAAGCTGGAACACATAATCAGAATATGGTTAGTCACAGCATAGTAATTTAATACAATAAGGGCGGGTTGCTGCTGTCCTGAAAGACTCATGGAAAACAAGTTACCGGTAAGTCTAACTTGATTTTTCCCTTATCGTCTTTCAGGACAGCACCTTGAGAGGATAACAGAGACTTACCCACTTAGGGAGGGACCACAGCCTGCAGGACCTTTCTGCCAAAAGCCTGTTCACTGGCTGACAGAAGATCCAGTCTGTAATGACGGACAAACGTAAGGTAACTTGACCACGTAGCCGCCCTACAAATCTGATCTGGGGTGGCACCAGCCATTTCTGCCCATGTAGAGGCCTGAGCCCTGGTAGAATGTGCTTTAATTCCCAGCGGGGGAGATAGCCCCGACTGAGCGTAGGCTGCTAGAATAGCTGATTTAAGCCATCTAGCTATAGACCCCTTAGAAGCTTGTTGGCCCTTCTTTTTACCTGAAAAAAGTATAAATAGAGAATCCGAGGATCTAAAGTTACTTGTTACCTCCAGATACTGTAATAAAGTCCTTCTTACATCCAAATTGTGGAATTTGCCTTCTTTTTCCCCCGAAGGGTTAGAGCAAAAGGTTGGCAGGATGATTTCCTGCGACCTATTGTGTGCCGACGCTACCTTTGGCAAAAAACCTGGATCGGTTTTAAGTATAATCCTATCTGTGTAGATGGTTAAAAAGGGTCTCTTAACAGATAGGGCGTGCAGCTCACCAATTCTCCTTGCTGATGTTATTGCAACTAAGAACAAGGTCTTAAGAGTAAGATTCCTTAGAGAGATTCCTTGTAGTGGTTCAAAAGGTTCCTTTGTGAGGGCTTGCAGGACCACTGATAGATCCCAATTGGGAAAGTGCTTAGCCGGAGCTGGTCTAGATCTGGTAAGTGCCTTGAAAAATCTTATAACCAAGGGCTCAGAAGAGATTGGTCTTTCTAGAAATACTCCCAAAGCAGCTACTTGAACTTTAAGGGTGCTGACTGACAATCCCTTGTCTGCCCCTTCTTGAAGAAATTCCAAAATTGACACTAAATTTTTAACTTTTCTCTTAGTCAAATGACAAAAAGAGTTGAAGACCTTCCAATATTTAGCATAGATTTTTCTGGTCACTATTTTCCTACTGGAAAGTAAGGTAGTTACCAAGGGTTGTGACAGACCTTTGTTTCTTAACAACTGCTCCTCAGAAACCAGGCCGTGAGGCTTAGACTGGCCACTCCCGGATGCTGTATTGGACCCTGTAGGAGCAGGTCTTGCCGGAGAGGCAGCCGCCAAAATGGTTTGACTGCCATCTGTAGAATGGTGGAAAACCATGCCCTTTTTGGCCAAAATGGAGTAATTAGGATTACTTCCACCTTCTCCCTCTGTATCTTCCTTAACACCAACGGGATAAGTTGGAAAGGAGGAAATGCGTAACCCAGATGGAAGTTCCAGGGCTGGATTAGCGCATCTGTCCCCTGGGCCTTGTCGTTTCTGTGAATAGAGAAAAATACTGGGAGTTGTGTATTTTCCTGTGATGCAAATAGGTCTATTTGCGGTTGACCCCAGGCCCTGGTAATCATTGCAAAGATTTCCGGATTCAGGCTCCATTCTGATTCCTGAATCCGCCTTCTGCTTAGATAATCTGCCACTACATTTAAGGTGCCTTTGAGGTGGACTGCTGATAAGGACCGAACATGCTTTTCTGCCCAAACCAGGATCTTTGAAGCTAGTAACTGAAGTGTTTTGCTTCTTGTACCCCCCTGTTTGTTTAGGTAGGCTATGGTAGTGGCGTTGTCTGAGAGGACCCGGACATGAGAACCTTGAAGGATGGGAGAGAAGGCATCTAAAGCTAAGGCGACTGCCTTTAGTTCCCTCCAATTTGAGGACCTCCTTGCCTCTGTCCGAGACCACATTCCTTGCGTGAAGTCTTGGTCTAAGTGAGCTCCCCAACCCCATACACTGGCATCTGTCGTTACCACTTTTTCTATTGGAAATGACCAGAGCAGGCCTTCTGACAGATTCTCCTGTCTTCTCCACCACCAAAGTGATCTCTTGACTTTGGTGGGTATCTTTACCTTTGCTTCCAGAGATTCTGACCTGTGATTCCATATTCTCAGGAGAAAGCTCTGGAGAGGCCTGAAATGTAACCTTGCCCATTGAATGGCTGGTATGGTTGCGGTTAGGGTTCCTAGGGATGACATCACTTGTCGGACTGATAATTGCTGGCTTGCCTGCAAGGACGCTACCACCTTCAGGACTTTCCCCTTCTTCTCTTCTGGGAGAAAAATCTTTTGTTCCCTTGAACAAATCTGATACCCCAGGAATAGTATTTTCTGGGCTGGAACGAAATTTGACTTCTGCAGATTTATGATCCAACCCAGGGTTTCTAGATGACCTCGGGTCCTTCCGAGGTTGTCTAGCAGTCTTTCCCTGGAGGGGGCAAAAAGGAGTAGGTCGTCCAAGTACGGAATTACCGCAATCCCCTGCATGCGAAGAGGGGCAAGCGCTTCTGCCATTATTTTTGTGAATATTCGTGGGGCAGAAGACAGGCCAAAGGGGAGAGCCCTGAATTGCAAGTGCAGAACCTCTTTTCCCAAATTTATCGCCAATCTTAGGAATCTTTGGGACTGCGGGGCTATAGGGATATGCAGATAGGCATCTCGAAGGTCTATTGATGCCATAAAGCATTCCCTCGTCAATAGATTCTTGACCGTGAAGATGGAGTCCATACGAAACCTTTTGTATTGGACTGATCTGTTCAGCGGTTTCAGGTTTAGGATTAACCGAAAATCTCCGGATGGTTTCTTTATCAGGAATATACGGGAATAAAATCCCTGATAAAGCTCCCCCTGTGGACGTAAGTCATAACCCCCTGATCTATCAGATCCTTTAATAGGCTCTTCATTGCCAGGGATTTTGTTACATCTCTTGGAAGATTTGTCACCAAGTACCTTTCTAGGGGAGATCTGAAAATTCTATATTGTAACCCTGGGCTAGCATATTCAGAATGTACTGGTTTTCTGTTATGTTTGCCCAATAGGGGAGAAAGTCTTGTAGTCTTCCCCCTACTTGTAACCGACTGTCATTGCGTCTTGCTGGCTGACGCAGGAGGATGGAAAAGGACATTTCCTCTGCCCCTACCCCTCTGCCCTGACCAGCTTTTCTTTTTCTCTTGAGACTTGTTCTGTTCCTGAGCCCTTTGAGGACGAAAAAACCGTTTGACTGGTTGTTTCTTCTTTTTGACAGGAAAAGATTTCTTTTTATCTGCAGTCCTGTCCAGAACTGAATCCAAATCAGGGCCGAACAGTAAGGCTGGCCATACACTATTCAATTTTCCTGTTCAACTTTCCTTTAGATTTACCAAAACCATATAATATGAGGTCAAACCTAAACACTTTCAACTTGGATGCAATCAGGCAGGCCCTTGTACTACATAGTTGAAGGTAAATCTAAAGAAAATTGAACAGGAAAATTGTATGGTGTATGGCCAGCTTAAGTCTCCTAGAAAAGGGACCCCGCATAATTGTTTTAAATGCTGTGTCCCCTTGCCAAGTCTTTAGCCATAAAGCCCGTCTAACCGAATTAGCAAGGGCTGCCGCCTTAGCTGTCATCCTGATAGACTCTGCAGAGGCATCAGAGACATAGGCTACGGCTGCTGAGAGGGTAGAAAAGGAGTCAAGGATTTCTTGCTTAGGGGAATCTGCTATTATATGAGCTTTAAGCTGATTAACCCAATACTCCAAGTTCCTGGAGATGCAAGTAGTTGCCATTGCTGGCTTAAGGTTGCCCATAATGGATTGCCAAGTCCGCTTGAGCTGTTGATCCATTTTTTATCCATGGGGTCTTTTAAGATCCCCATGTCCTCAAATGCTAGATCAGTAGATCTTGACACTTGAGAAAAGGCTGCATCAAGTTTTGGAACCTTATTCCAAAGAGCTGCTGGGTCTTCATCAAAAGGGAACCTTCTTTTATAAGCCCTAGAGAAAAATGGTTTCCTATCAGGGTCAGCCCATTCTTTTCTGATTGTTTCAGAAATCACTGTATGGACTGGAAAAGTACGGGACTTAGACTTACTAAGCCCTGCATACATCTTGTCATGTAAAGACATCTCCTTATGCTCTTCCTCAAGGCCTAGAGTAGCATAAATAGCCTTTAAAAGGCCATCCACCTGATCCAAAGACAATTTATACTTTGAAGACATATTTTCCAGCTCATCACCATCCTCATTCGATTCATTAGAATGGGATGGGGAAAGCCCTTCCCGGTTCAGAGGACCCATTTCTGCCTCTACTGCCGGGACTAACAGTGAGCCTTGAGAGGACTGTGAGGTAGTGGGCTGACTTGCAGATGGATAGGTGAGTGAGGATCTGAAGGATTGAATGGTAGCATCCAATTCCTTTTTGGCAGATGCGATTAGATCACTGCATGCGGAAGTGGTTTCTTCCCTCACCAAGGAGTCAATACATGCTTGACATAAAGCCTTTTTCCAGCCTTCATTTAACTTAATTTTGCATGAAGGGCATTTCTTTCTAATCCCAGGGTCAGAGCTCTTGGCCTGCCATGATAAGGGAAAAAAGACAAACCATCTTTTAGAGTCAGCCTGATTACTCAAGGTTGCTCACCACAGGTGCACAGTGAGAAAAGCTATCAGACTCATGTGCCCTGACAGGCCCCTCCGCCACCAGGGGGAAAAATACCCTCAAACTTCACTAACATTTAGAGAGAAGAGGGCTAGAGAGAGACCCCACAGTAAAGCTGAGCAGAAACTACAGTCTGCTCCTTACCTGGGCCTTGCTGGTGCCTGTGCCTGTTCCACTCGCTGCGGTTCCTGAATCCATGCTGAGGCAGCAGCGTGATGCTTGTGGCGAAAACGCCGGTTCCGGACTCCAATAGCACCTGTGCGCCGGACCGGAACCGGCAATAAATAGGCACCAGACCTATTCCTCCCTCCTCCCCCTGCGCTTCCGGCGGAAATGACGCCTGGCGCCTGCTCCATGGATGCCGCCCCACTTCCGGATACCTCACATCCGGCGGATGCAGTCCTCTGACTGCCCTTCCCAAGATGGCGGCGGCGTCAGGGAAAAAACATGTGCAGGCAAGAAAAAAAAAACAAACAGAAATGCCTGACATGCCTGACGCCTCTGCCTGGGAGCAGCAATACCCGGAGCAGTCCTGGCTCTCCCCCGAGCACTGACGAGGGAGAAGGAGCCCATCCACCCGGGCACCCGTAAGCCTGTGGAAAATGGGAGGAATCGGCTCTCCTGAGGTAGGTAAAAATAGTGGAGTAGGGAACCTTGAGAGCTCCAAACTCCCACATGTGTTCCCGCCGGAGGAAACACATAAACTGATGATAAGTGGGAAGGAGCCTCCTTTTAAAGTTTGGTGGAGGTGTGTTTCCTGTCAAGTGGGTGGAGCCACGCTCTCAAGGTGCTGTCCTGAAGACGATAAGGGAAAAAAGTATTGTAACTACCGCTATTTTATTCTCTAGGGTGTTAGAACCCCAAACATTATATATTGTTTTTTTCTAAGTAATTTTCTAGCAAAAAAACCTGTTTTAAACATGTAAACACCTAAAATCCAAAATGAGGCTGGTCCTTAAGTGGTTAAAAACTCACCATGCCTCTTCCTAAATACCATGAACAGTCTAGTTTCCAAAAAAAGGGGAGATGTGTGTGGTGGGGGGTATTAGTACTGGGGGGAACATTTCGGGGGGGGGGGGGGGGGGGGGGGGTGGTATTAGTACTGGGGGGAAGAGATTAGTACTGGGCGGATGATTTGGGGGGGGGCGCGCATTAGTACTGGGCGGATGATTTGGGGGGGGGGGGGGCGCATTAGTACTGGGGGGATGATTTCGGGGGGGGGGGGGGGGGGATGATTTCAGGGGGGTATTAGTACTGGGGGGGAGTATTAGTACTGGGGGGATGATTTGGGGGGGTATTAGTACTGGGGGGATGATTTCGGGGGGGGGGGGGGGGGTTTAAGTACTGGGGGGATGATTTCGGGGGGGAATGATTTGGGGGGTATTAGTGCTGTCCTGGTGGACTCAAGAAATGAGATTGGTACATCAGAATTGATCGATCTTTAGATATACATCTCATAATTTGTGGACTCTATAACCAAATTTACAAAGAAAGATTATACATATTTGCTAAATTTTATAACAAACCAGGAAAAAAAAAAAAAAAACACACTTTGGAGGATGAGGGTTTAATATTGGATTTAACCCAACTATACAAAACACAACCTACATAACTATAAATACAAAACATTGACAATATATAACAATGAACCTAAACATAGAAAAGAGATGTGATCTCCATCCCTGTTATACAGATAAAAACACAGAAAAGGAAAATAGTAGGGGTGAAATGGATCGTCCATGATCCGTACAGATCAAGACACCCGCGATCCGCTCTGTGGTCTCGGGAAAGGCCGCGGCTTCGGCCTAGCTCCGGCCACCTTGGTACACCCGGCGGCCGTTTACCACATGATCGCTCCGTCTAATGACGGAGCGATCACTTATGGCAAACCAGCTCTCTCCCCCCTGCCAAAACTCTGCAATTCGCTGACAATATACCCGCCAATACCCTGCTAATATTTTATTACAGTGGGGGAGATTTTTTTTTGTTGATCCGAACTGAGTAAAATAGTGAGAGTACAAAAAACAACCTACATAACTATAAATACAAAAAACAACCTACATAACTATAAATACAAAAAACTTTGAACATACATACAACACAATGAATCTAACTATAAATCTAACATATTACAAATAACCTAAATATAAACTATAAATATAAATATAACAAAATTAACATAACATTACAAATAACCTAAATATAAATAACGATAACAATAAATATAACATAACATATTACAAATAACCTAAATATATAAACAATAAATATAACAA
>JBBDGP010005660.1:0-23305 GCA_037952835.1 Lithobates septentrionalis
GACACGAGGAAGAAGAAGTGGGGGGAAACACGAGGAGAAAGAAAGAAGTGGGGGGAAACACGAGGAAGAAAAAGTGGGGGGGGAAACACGAGGAAGAAAGAAGTGGGGGGGGGAAACACGAGGAAGAAAGAATTGGGGTGGGGAACACGAGAAAAGAGAAGTGGGGAAGGGAAAGGTCAGGGTAGAAATAGGGGAGCAGTAAAGAGGGATATGAGATGAGAGAGAGAAGTGGGGGGGAGACACGAGAAAGAGAGAAGAAGTGGGGGGAGACACGAGGAAGAAAGAAGTGGGGGGGGAGACACGAGAAGAAGAGAGAAGTGGGGGGGAGAACACGAGAAAGAGAGAGAGAAGTGGGGGGGAACACGAGAAAGAGAGAGAGAGAAGTGGGGGGGAGACACGGAGGAAGAGAGAGAGAGAAGTGGGGGGGAGACACGAGAAAGAGAGAGAGAGAAGTGGGGGGAGACACGAGAAAGAGAGAGAGAAGGTGGGGGGGGAGACACGAGAAAGAGAGAGAGAAGTGGGGGGGAGACACGAGAAAGAGAGGAGAAGTGGGGGGAGACACGAGAAAGAGAGAGAGAAGTGGGGGGGAGACACGAGAAAGAGAGAGAGAAGTGGGGGGGAGACACGAGAAGAGAGAGAGAGAAGTGGGGGGGAGACACGAGAAAGAGAGAGAGAAGTGGGGGGGAGACACGAGAAAGAGAGAGAGAAGTGGGGGGGAGACACGAGAAAGAGAGAGAGAAGTGGGGGGAGACACGAGAAAGAGAGAGAAGTGGGGGGGAGACACGAGAAAGAGAGAGAGAAGTGGGGGGGAGAACACGAGAAAGAGAGAAGTGGGGGGGAGACACGAGAAAGAGAGAGAGAAGTGGGGGGGGGGGAGACACGAGAAAGAGAGAGAAGTGGGGGGGAGACACGAGAAAGAGAGAAGTGGGGGGGAACACGAGAAAGAGAGAGAAGTGGGGGGAGACACGAGAAAAGAGAGAAGTGGGGGGGAGACACGAGAAAGAGAGAAGTCGGGGGGCACACGAGAAAGAGAGAAGTGGGGGAGGAGACACGAGAAAGAGAGAAGTGGCGGGGGGGGACACGAGAAAGAGAGAAGTGGGGGGAGACACGAGAAAGAGAGAAGTGGGGAGACACGAGAAAGAGAGAAGTGGGGGCAAGAGAACACGAGAAAGAGAAGAGGGGGGGGGGACACGAGAAAGCAGAGAAGTGCGGGAGGGGACACGAGAAAGAGAGAAGTGGCGGGAGGGGACACGAGAAAGAGAGAAGTGGCGGGAGGGGACACGAGAAAGAGAGAAGTGGCGGGAGGGGACACGAGAAAGAGAGAAGTGGCGGGAGGGGACACGAGAAAGAGAGAAGTGGCGGGAGGGGACACGAGAAAGAGAGAAGTGGCGGGAGGGGACACGAGAAAGAGAGAAGTGGCGGGAGGGGACACGAGAAAGAGAGAAGTGGCGGGAGGGGACACGAGAAAGAGAGAAGTGGCGGGAGGGGACACGAGAAAGAGAGAAGTGGCGGGAGGGGACACGAGAAAGAGAGAAGTGGCGGGAGGGGACACGAGAAAGAGAGAAGTGGCGGGAGGGGACACGAGAAAGAGAGAAGTGGCGGGAGGGGACACGAGAAAGAGAGAAGTGGCGGGAGGGGACACGAGAAAGAGAGAAGTGGCGGGAGGGGACACGAGAAAGAGAGAAGTGGCGGGAGGGGACACGAGAAAGAGAGAAGTGGCGGGAGGGGACACGAGAAAGAGAGAAGTGGCGGGAGGGGACACGAGAAAGAGAGAAGTGGCGGGAGGGGACACGAGAAAGAGAGAAGTGGCGGGAGGGGACACGAGAAAGAGAGAAGTGGCGGGAGGGGACACGAGAAAGAGAGAAGTGGCGGGAGGGGACACGAGAAAGAGAGAAGTGGCGGGAGGGGACACGAGAAAGAGAGAAGTGGCGGGAGGGGACACGAGAAAGAGAGAAGTGGCGGGAGGGGACACGAGAAAGAGAGAAGTGGCGGGAGGGGACACGAGAAAGAGAGAAGTGGCGGGAGGGGACACGAGAAAGAGAGAAGTGGCGGGAGGGGACACGAGAAAGAGAGAAGTGGCGGGAGGGGACACGAGAAAGAGAGAAGTGGCGGGAGGGGACACGAGAAAGAGAGAAGTGGCGGGAGGGACACGAGAAAGAGAGAAGTGGCGGGAGGGGACACGAGAAAGAGAGAAGTGGCGGGAGGGGACACGAGAAAGAGAGAAGTGGCGGGAGGGGACACGAGAAAGAGAGAAGTGGCGGGAGGGGACACGAGAAAGAGAGAAGTGGCGGGAGGGGACACGAGAAAGAGAGAAGTGGCGGGAGGGGACACGAGAAAGAGAGAAGTGGCGGGAGGGGACACGAGAAAGAGAGAAGTGGCGGGAGGGGACACGAGAAAGAGAGAAGTGGCGGGAGGGGACACGAGAAAGAGAGAAGTGGCGGGAGGGGACACGAGAAAGAGAGAAGTGGCGGGGGGGGACACGAGAAAGAGAGAAGTGGCGGGGGGGGGACACGAGAAAGAGAGAAGTGGCGGGGGGGGACACGAGAAAGAGAGAAGTGGCGGGGGGGGGACACGAGAAAGAGAGAAGTGGCGGGGGGGGACACGAGAAAGAGAGAAGTGGCGGGGGGGACACGAGAAAGAGAGAAGTGGCGGGGGGACACGAGAAAGAGAGAAGTGGCGGGGGGACACGAGAAAGAGAGAAGTGGCGGGGGGACACGAGAAAGAGAGAAGTGGCGGGGGGACACGAGAAAGAGAGAAGTGGCGGGGGGGGGGGACACGAGAAAGAGAGAAGTGGCGGGGGGGGGACACGAGAAAGAGAGAAGTGGCGGGGGGGGACACGAGAAAGAGAGAAGTGGCGGGGGGGGGGACACGAGAAAGAGAGAAGTGGCGGGGGGGGGGACACGAGAAAGAGAGAAGTGGCGGGGGGGGGGACACGAGAAAGAGAGAAGTGGGGGGGGGGGAACACGATGAAGAAAGAAGTGGGGTGGGGAACACGAGAAAAAGAGAAGTGGGGGGGAAGGGAAAGGTCAGGGGGTAGAAATAGGGGAGCAGTAAAGAGGGATATGCGCCATCCACATACATAAAAAACACACACAGGTTATACATCATGGAGAGAATTAGAGGTCGGGGCTCCTATATACAGGGATTATCACAGGGATCAAAGTACAAAGCAGGGAAAATTAACAACACGTAAAAGATCGAATGACATTATAAACGTTGTGCTCTATACCTTATTATAGATTATCTATGGTCCAACAACTTATTTTCTTTCATACATAAAGGAAACCGAGTACTGGTAGAACGGGCAAGATGATAAATAGGGTTTTATTATCCTGACACCGGCATAGTCACTGACCGATCGTTCTCCTGTTCAATCCATGCCACCGATTTGCCAATACTGAAAAATGTTTTCAAGTCCACCAGATACTCCAGTAAAGTGTTTTAAGCCCTGGAGGGAGGGAGATGTTTCTGGCCTCTGAAATGTGTCAGTCGCCTTTTAATTGGGCTTTGAAGGCATTTGGCGCGCTCGTCACTCATTGGTTAGACTACATGTGAATTTTCTCAACATGGGTGACCCCGGTTTGCCCTGTTTTGGTGGAGACATGCTGAACTTTGGGTGACTCTCTCACTTCTCTGGAAGTTTGTACCCAGCCCTCGTCTTCACCTCTTTCTAGACTTTAATACTTCTATCCAATGACCCAGAAGACGTTTGTAACAACTGAAGACAAGGCGATTCCCAGGGGCTACTGCACCATCATGACAGCCAGGTATTGAGTATTTTCAGAGGGAAAGGTCGGAAATGGTTGCATATCTATTTCTTCAATAGAGCTTTCCTTGAGCTGAACCACCAAATGTTTACAAAGTTCTCATACAATAGGGATGGAATAATGGACCTCATTAACCAGTGTCTGTCCTGCCTGAGACAAGAAATTTGGATCCAAATGACATTTTTCAGAAATTGAAAAGAAGAGTGTCTGGTGATCACAGCACTGACGGTCCTTATTTTAGGCGTTTTGATAAATAAGACTTATTTTATTGCTCCTGTGGTCATGGCGTGCGATACACAACCCAGACCAGGGCTTCAGTTCCTTTATAAGAAGACTGCAGTGCTGAGCAGAGCATGCATGGTGCACAGCGGTGCCGCAGAAAGGCCTGCAGAGGGGTTATGTAATCTCCATCACACAGGACAGGAGGGGGTTATGTAACTGCAGGGACACAATGTACCATAGAAGGAACCAGAACATTACATCTCCTTCCCCTCTAGGTCTGCATTGAGCATCGCTGAGCAACATGGACCACCTAGTCATGCAATACAGAGAGAGAGTGACAACACTAGACGGGGGATTTTGTAGAATTTTCCCAACGGCTTAACAGCTAGAAAGATTAATCAGAAAGAGGAACCGACAGGCCCCGAAAACCTTTCAAACTCCAATCTAAAAATAGATCATGGTGTTAATAAAAGGTTTACGTCACAGGCCGCTGAGCAAAACTCAGGTGTGATTGTACCCTCCCAGCTACTGTATTTCTTAAAGGGTTAGTCCACTTTTTTTTTTTTTTTTTTTTATAGGCAGGTGATGGTTGGCCGTTTCAAGCATTAGCTTCTTACATCTGAGGGCACACCCAACCCTCACACTACGCAATAAAACTTTTCACGTCATCGTTTGCCTCCGGGAAGGATTAGCAGCAGGTAAACTATTAAAAATGTCAGATTTACACTTTATAAGAAATCTAGCAATTCCTTAACAAATCATTAACAAACCCATTATGGAGAAAATATGGATCTTCCTGAAAATGATAGTTGCCAGGCTGTTTTGTTGACCTTTCAACTTAAAATACATCTTGGGTCACAGACTTGGAACAAGTATAAAGATCAGGAAACATGAAGGAAAGTCAAAAGTCATTATCTGTATATTTCCTCCAGATCCATTTATTTGAAGAATAGAGCTTTCAGGAAAAGAAGGGCATGGCTCTGGTACACCCAATGTCAGCTCACTGCAATCCTGAGGGACCCTAGTAAAAGTACGGCATGGCTCTAGGACAATGATGGCGAACCTTGGCACTCCAGATGTTTTGGAACTACATTTCCCATGATGCTCATGCACTTTGCAGTATAGTTGAGCATCATGGGAAATGTAGTTCCAAAACATCTGGGGTGCCAAGGTTTGCCATCACTGCTCTAGGATAACCACTATCTGCTCCTCAAAGATGCCCAGTAAAAGTACAGCGTGCTTTTGGATCAACACTGTTGGCTTTCCATAACTCTAAGAGATACTCAGCCAAAGCTTTGAAATGCCCACTGTTGGCTTCCCATAAGAGATGCCCAGTAAAAGTACACTGTGGCTTTGGAATGCCCACTGTAGGCTTCCCATAATACTAAGATGACCAGTAAAATGACAGCGTGGCTTTGGTATACCCACTGTCAACGCCCCCGTAATCTTGAGACACGCATTAAAAGAGCTGCATCCCTATGCCGCGTACACACGATCGGACTTTACGGCATACTTGGTCCGGCGTACTGGATTTCGTCAGACAATTCGATCGTGTGTGGGCTCCAGCGGGCTTTGTTTTATCAAAAGTTTGATGGACTTAGATTTGAAACACGTTTCAAATCTATCCGACGGACTCGAGTCCGGTCGAAAAGTCCGCTCATCTGTATGCTAGTCTGACAGACAAAAACCGACGCTAGGGCAGCTATTGGCTACTGGCTATGAACTTCCCGGTTTTAGTCCGGGCGTACATCGTCACGTACGAATCTGTCAGACTTTGGTTGATCGTGTGTAGGCAAGTCCGTTCATTCGGAAAGTACGTCGAAAAGTCCGCTGGGCAAAGTATGCCGTAAAGTCCGGTCGTGTGTACGCGGCATTAGGGATACCTACTGGTAGCTCCCCAAAGTTTTGAGATATGCCCAACAGAAGTGCAGAATGGCTTTGGGGGGCCCAGTCCTAAGGGCAGGGCCGGTGCTACCACCAGGCAAACATTATTTCATGGGAGCTGGCGAGGGGCTGCATTTCATGGGAGCTGGCGAGGGGCTGCATTTCATGGGAGCTGGCGAGGCGCTGCATTTCATGGGAGCTGGCGAGGCGCTGCATTTCATGGGAGCTGGCGAGGCGCTGCATTTCATGGGAGCTGGCGAGGCGCTGCATTTCATGGGAGCTGGCGAGGCGCTGCATTTCATGGGAGCTGGTGAGGCTGCATTTGATGGGCACTTTATTAAAAATTAAAAAGGTGGGGTATACATGGGCAGGGAAAAGGGGATTAGGGGTGGAGCCATGGGGGGGGGGGCGCAGAAAAATTAGGTTTCGCCTAGCCTTAGGGTGTGAAAAATTCTTGCACCAGTCCTGCCTAAGGGGAGACCCCATTAAAAAGTGTTTGCCTTTTGGGATACAACTTGGCTTTAGGATGCCACTGTTAGCTCCCCATAACTCTTATGCCCTCTACACACGACTGGTTTTGCAGTTGGAATAAACTCTGAAGGTTTTTACAACGGAGTTCCGACGGAATTCCGCTCAAGCTGTCTTGCATACACACGGTCACACCAAATTCCGACTGTCCAGAACGCGGTGACGTACAATGGGACTAGAAAACGGAAGTTCAATAGCCAGTAGCCAATAGCTTCCGTCTTGTACTTGCTTCAGAGCATGTGTCGTTTTTGGTGCATCGGAACAGCATACAGACGAGCGGTTTTTCCGATAGTAATTTGTTCTGTCGGAAAAATATAGAACATGTTATCTATCAAGTCCATCTGAATTTTCGACAGAAAAAGTCCGATGGGGTATACACACGGTCGGAATATACGATGAAAAGCTCCCATCGGACTCTCTGTCGGACATTCCGCTCGCGTGTACGCGGCATGAGATATACCCAACAGAAATGCAGAATGGCTTTAGGGTGCCCGGTCTTTAGGGACATCCATTAAAAGTGCTGCTTGCCTTTTGGGAAATCACTTTTAGCTCCTCGTAATCCTGAGAGATGCCCAATAAAAGTACGGAATGGCTATGGGATGCCCACTGGTATGTCCCCATAAACCTAAGAGATGTATTAAAGCCTCGGGGTGAACATGACTGCCAAGCAACTAGTTCTTTCCAAAAGTGACCAAACATGACACAGGAAGCCTTCAGCCAGCAGCTTGGTAGACCACATTAGGATTTGTAGTTCCCCAGCCCCAACGACTTGCCCATAGCTGGTTCACCAAAATGTATTCGGTAACATCTGGCAAGGAAAAGGGTTAAGAGATGTGATTTGAAGCTTGTGCGGAAATCACGTCTGACTCACTGCAAAGCTGAATATATTTAAGGAAACGTGTGAATAGTTCCTCCGCCGCCCTCATTGTGACACACAAGCTTGTCATGCCATCCTCGTCACACGACTGGCACATCACAAGAGGCTCCTTTGTGGGTCACTGTAATAAAACGCGGCTTGGTGCTCACTGCGGTCTGAGAACACACGTGTCCGGCCAGAGAGCGCCAACTATTCTATGTCAGCTGGAGGATAATTATAGCAGACTGTTATTAAAGAAAAAACCAGGAGCAGACCAAACACGAGAGACTGGGATACAGATCTGCCTTGATTTACAGGAGGGGCTTCTAGAAAGATCTGATCCTTTCTATACTCCGCTGTCTGTGCTGCTGCAATAGACCTTTCATCACTAAAGACACCATTCATTACAAACATGATCAGTAGCCACAACCTTCCAGCAGAACTCCAGCCAAAAACAACACAGAAATGAATAGTCCATTAACAGATGAAGTAATAAAACCAGCTTTTGCTGCAATACTCATCTTCAATCCAGAGACTTCCCCTGCAGTACTCACTTTCTGTCACTAGATGTCTTCATTCAGCATAATTAAACCCTGGTTGGTCTGGACCTGCCCCCAGCATGTGGAGTGGACATTGAAAGAAGAAGCAGCACAGAGATGAGTTCAACACTCTGTCACTCTGCTTTTTCCTCCTATCAGCAAGCTTCTTGTCAGCACATGAGCCGACTGGTTCCTTGTGTTAATTCTTCTTTTCATACTCCAGCCCTGCTGTATAAGGACTAATACCAGGTCATTTGTGTACTTACAGTACTTGTATTAAAAAGATATACATGTAATTACTTCTCGCCTGTAGGACGTCCTCGAGTTTCAGTAGTTATACAGGGATCAGGGTCGGTGCTACCACTAGGCAAACTAGGCAGCCGCCTAGGGCGCACACAGTGTGGTGTTCCTAGTCTCTTCTCTCTGCAGCAAGCAACTAAATCTCAGCATCAGCAGGCAGCCGCAGCTCAGTTCGCACATAGTGTCAGAGGCGCATCGGCGGTGGAGGACTGTGTCTGTGTCCTGACTCCCAAATGAACGGAAGCAAGCAAACACTCATTGATGGGCGCTGGTGAGGCGCTGCATTTGATGGGCGCTGGTGAGGCGCTGCATTTGATGGGCGCTGGTGAGGCGCTGCATTTGATGGGCGCTGCATTTGATGGGCACTTCATTAAAAAGGTGGGGTGTACATGGGCAGGGCAAAGGGGGCGGAGTCAGGGGTGGGGCAGCAAACTGAGGTTTCGTCTAGGGTGTCAAAAATCCTTGCACTAGCCCTGACAGGGATGATGGGTGCACCTACAGGCATCATCCCGGTAATCAATCTTTTCAGCTGGCGATTCCCAGTAATGTAGAAGTGATCTGAGTGGCCGATTGGCCACTTGATCACTTCTGCGGGTAGGGGTGCCACCGCCTCTCCTGGGCTCCACCGTCCCATTGCGGAGCCCTGGAGCGCTGCCGCTGGTGGCGATGGCTTCCCTGAAGTGAGAGCGAGGAATGGACGTCATTACTCTCTCTCTCTGCAACTCCGGAAACAAGTAGTTTGTCACTTCCGGTCCCGCCTCTTTGTTTAACCGGCCACCAGCGGCCAGGAAAGCAGCCGATCAGACCGATCTTTGTCTGATTAGCTGCATGGGAGGCCAGAGGAGAGATTTGGGGGGTCCAAGACCCCAGATCTCTCCATAAAGAGGAACGGTCACGGCCCATTCTATCACAAGGCATGTTGTTCATCCCTTGTGATAGCAATAAAGTTGGTCCAAACTTCGCAAATGTAAATGCATTTGCTACTCCTGCGTGCATATGTAAAACGATGATTGCACCACACATGAGTATTGTCACAAATGTCAGAGCGAGAGCAATAATTCTAGTGCAAGATCTCCTGTGCAACTCTATACAGGTAACCTGTAAAGACGTTTAAAGCGTCACCTATAGAGAATTTTAAGCACCGTAGTTAGCCGCCATTCCACAGGCAGACGCAATTTTAAAGCGTGACATGTTCGGCATCTATTTACTTGGCGCAACATCACCTTTCACATTATACCCCCCAAAAAAAAAAAATGGGCCAACTATTTTTATTTTTTTTTTTTTTTGTGAAAGTGTTTTTTTCCCCCCAAATAAAATTGCGTTTGAAAAACCGCTGTGCACATACCGTGTGACATAAAAAATTGCAACGACCGCCTTTTTTTTTTTGTTCTCTAGGGCCTCTGCTAAAAAAAAAAAAAAAAAAAAAAAAAAGTTTTATAGATAGATTTTAGCACATGGTCTGGTGTCCAATGTGTAGCGGCAGCGGGAGGCAGTGCCTTGTGTGGTTAAAAGGCAAATCACTTTTTTTTTTCTTTTTTTTTTTTAACTTTATTTTAAATGTCACATCATGATATTTCATCCATTTCTTTGCACCAGTGTGATGGGATGCACAGACATGAGTTAGGTTGTGGTGCATTGCATAAAAACGCAGACATGCCGCACCACAACGCAGCATTGTGGGGTAACTTGTGTACTTAGAAATCAATTGATTTCTATGGCTGGGTTCACACTCGTGCGATCACAGACATCGCATGTGATTCGCATTGCTGTGCAGATCACATGCGATGTCTGTGCGATGCAAATTCAGTCATACAAACTGTATAGCTGAAATCACATCAAAATGGTGCAGGACCCTTTTTTTTTGGTCCACACAGGATCAGTTTTCTGCCTCATTTTACAGGTCGCACTGCGAACCGATCTGGGGGGTGTCATTAACTTTACATTGACACCCGCAGCGGTTGGCAGAGGGCAGCATGAACCGGCACTGAATCGCACCAGTGTGAACCCAGCCGGAATGCCCTTCTGACAAGCCTGCATTTATGTGTACAAATAAACACAAGTCACCCCACATGGTATGAAGTCATTACTGCTACATGATTAGCACAAGCAACAAATCCAGTTTACTCAGCAGTGTGCTGGTCACATATGGCTTGTGGCTTGTTCAGTCCCCTGTAATGACCAATAATGGCCAGCAGAGGTCCATGTAAAGACCAAGTCACAGCCATGTGCCACAAACTTTTCATGTGACCTTCACAGGGACCCTAAAAGGACTTTTAAACTTCAGGCTTCTAGAAAAAGTTTTTTTTTTTATATATTACCATGGGGGCAAAAAGTCCCAGATTCCAAGGCAACTAGAATCCAGCCAGCACAGACGGGGTTAACCATCACAACATGTGATCTTGTGTGGCCACCGATCGCCTCAATCATTAACAAGGAGCTACACAAGGACATTGAATGGCGCGGTGTATCCGGCGTATGGCATTAAATATACATAGAAAATGATGACCCTGAATGCACTTGCCTCATGTCAGGAGGAGTAGTGTGCACTTTATTTACTAAACAGACAATCACACAGCGACCGTATAAAACAGACGATCACGCAACGGCCCTATAAAACAGACGATCACGCAACGGCCCTATAAAACAGACGATCACGCAACGGCCCTATAAAACAGACGATCACGCAACGGCCCTATAAAACAGACGATCACGCAACGGCCCTATAAAACAGACGATCACGCAACGGCCCTATAAAACAGACGATCACGCAACGGCCCTATAAAACAGACGATCACGCAACGGCCCTATAAAACAGACGATCACGCAACGGCCCTATAAAACAGACGATCACGCAACGGCCCTATAAAACAGACGATCACGCAACGGCCCTATAAAACAGACGATCACGCAACGGCCCTATAAAACAGACGATCACGCAACGGCCCTATAAAAACAGACGATCACGCAACGGCCCTATAAAAACAGACGATCACGCAACGGCCCTATAAAAACAGACGATCACGCAACGGCCCTATAAAAACAGACGATCACGCAACGGCCCTATAAAAACAGACGATCACACAACGGCCCTATAAAAACAGACGATCACACAACGGCCCTATAAAAACAGACGATCACACAACGGCCCTATAAAAACAGACGATCACACAACGGCCCTATAAAAACAGACGATCACGCAGCATCCCTATAAAACAGACGATCACACAACGACCGTATAAAACCAGACGGTCACACAACGACCGTATAAAACCAGACGGTCACACAACGACCGTATGAAACAAACAGACGGTCACACAACGACCATATAAAACAGACGATCACGCAACGACCGTATAAAACAGACGATCACGCAACGACCGTATAAAACAGACGATCACGCAACGACCGTATAAAACAGACGATCACGCAACGACCGTATAAAACAGACGATCACGCAACGACCGTATAAAACAGACGATCACGCAACGGCCCTATAAAACAGACGATCACGCAACGACCGTAAAAAACAGACGATCACGCAACGACCGTATAAAACAGACGGTCACGCAACGACCGTATAAAACAGACGGTCACGCAACGACCGTATGAAACAGACGCTCACACAACGAGCGTATAAAACAGACGATCACGCAACGTCCCTATAAAAAACAGACGATCACGCAACGACTGTATAAAACAGACGATCACGCAACGGCCCTATAAAACAGACGATCACGCAACGGCCCTATAAAACAGACGATCACGCAACGGCCCTATAAAACAGACGATCACGCAACGGCCCTATAAAACAGACGATCACGCAGCATCCCTATAAAACAGACGATCACGCAACGACCATATAAAACCAGACGGTCACACAACGACCGTATGAAACAAACAGATGGTCACACAACGACCATATAAAAACAGACGATCACGCAACGACCATATAAAAACAGACGAACCACGCAACGACCGTATAAAACAGACGATCACGCAACGACCGTATAAAACAGACGATCACGCAACGAACCGTATAAAACAGACGATCACGCAACGACCGTAAAAAACAGACGATCACGCAACGACCGTAAAAAACAGACGATCACGCAACGACCGTATAAAACATACGGTCACGCAACGACCGTATAAAACAGACGCTCACACAACGAGCGTATAAAACAGACGATCACGCAACGTCCCTATAAAAAACAGACGATCACGCAACATCCGTATAAAACAGACGATCACGCAACGACCGTATAAAACAGACGATCACGCAACGACCGTAAAAAACAGACGATCACGCAACGACCGTAAAAAACAGACGATCACGCAACGACCGTATGAAACAGACGCTCACACAACGAGCGTATAAAACAGACGATCACGCAACGTCCCTATAAAAAACAGACGATCACGCAACATCCGTATAAAACAGACGATCACGCAACGACCGTATAAAACAGACGATCACGCAACGACCGTAAAAAACAGACGATCACGCAACGACCGTATGAAACAGACGCTCACACAACGAGCGTATAAAACAGACGATCACGCAACGTCCCTATAAAAAACAGACGATCACGCAACGACCGTATAAAACAGACGATCACGCAACGACCGTATAAAACAGACGATCACGCAACGACCGTATAAAACAGACGATCACGCAACGACCGTAAAAAACAGACGATCACGCAACGACCGTAAAAAACAGACGATCACGCAACGACCGTAAAAAACAGACGATCACGCAACGACCGTATAAAACAGACGATCACACAACGACCGTATAAAACAGACGATCACAACGACCGTATAAAACAGACGATCACAACGACCGTATAAAACAGACGATCACAACGACCGTATAAAACAGACGATCGCTCAACAAACGTATAAAACAGATCACACAGCGAATGGACGTACTGCCAATGTTCCATCGGGAAGTTCCACTGTGTTTATATTTTGATTTCCTCTTTACATATCACCAACATAATGCACAGACCTTGTAAGAAGTACACGGGACTATTCACCTCGGCCTTAGCTCAAAGGAGCTCACAATCTAAAGCCAACACCATCAGGACTGCTCTGACCAGAAGCTGTGCCTGTGGATTGTGGAAGGAAATCTCTGATCCCAGGACTGCGGTGCTGCAAGATCTCATCGCTGCCTCACTGTTCATAACAACAACACAGGGCATGCTTTAGTCTCCAAGAACTACAAGTCCCAGCATGCTATAAAAGGAACTATACCCCAATCTAGGCGATCCCGGTATACCATAATACCCCAATCAAAGCAATCCCTGTATATACCATAAAAAGAACTAAACCCCAATCTAGTCAATGCCAATATATCATAAAAAGGACCTATACCCCAATCTAGGTGATCCCAGTATACCATAGAAGGAATTATAATCTCACTGATCCAGGTATACCATGAAAGAAATGATACCCCATACCAGGGGATCTCAGTATATCATAAAAAGGAACTACACCCCAATCTAGGTGATCCCAGAATACCATAAAAGGGGACTATACCCCAATATACCATAAAAGGGGACTATACCCCAATATACCATAAAAATGGGACTATACCCCAATATACCATAAAAAGGGGACTATACCCCAATATACCATAAAAAGGGGACTATACCCCAATATACCATAAAAAAGGGGACTATACCCCAATATACCATAAAAAAGGGGACTATACCCCAGTCTAGGTGATCCCAGTATACCATAAAAGGGGACTATACCCCAATATACCATAAACAGGAACTATACCCCAATCTAGGCGATCCCAGTATACCATAGAAGGAACTATACTCTAATCTCAGTGATCCAGGTATACCATGAAAGAAATGATACCCCATACCAGGTGCACCGCAATCTAGGTGATCCCAGTATACCATGTAAGGAATAATGGAAATACAATGTAACCATAATCTAATCTGGAGATATACAGTAGTAAGAAAACATGGAAATACAATATAACCATGAAATAATAGAAGCTATTGTAAGGAATTGTAGAAATACAATGTAACTGTAGTAATAAAACAATGTAATACAATGTAACTGTAGTAATAAAACAATGTAATAAAATGTAACTATGAATGAATAGTGGTGATGGGGATAAAACAATGTTACAATGTATCTATGAATGGATGATGAAGATACAATGTATGAATGATTGGAGGAGATGTCGGGGTGTGTGGGGTGATCCGTGTGAGTGGGACAGGTGCTGTGATGGTGATGTATATAGGAAGGGGGCACACAGCGGTGTATATAGGGAAGGGGGGCACACAGTGGTGTATATAGGAAGGGGGCACACAGTGGTGTGTATAGGAAGGGGGCACACAGTGGTGTGTATAGGAAGGGGGCACACAGTGGTGTGTATAGGAAGGGGGCACACAGTGGTGTGTATAGGAAGGGGGCACACAGTGGTGTGTATAGGAAGGGGGCACACAGTGGTGTGTATAGGAAGGGGGCACAGTGGTGTATATAGGAAGGGGGCACACAGTGGTGTGTATAGGAAGGGGGCACACAGTGGTGTGTATAGGAAGGGGGCACACAGTGGTGTGTATAGGAAGGGGGCACACAGTGGTGTGTATAGGAAGGGGGCACACAGTGGTGTATATAGGAAGGGGGCACAGTGGTGTATATAGGAAGGGGGCACACAGTGGTGTGTATAGGAAGGGGGCACACAGTGGTGTGTATAGGAAGGGGGCACACAGTGGTGTGTATAGGAAGGGGGCACACAGTGGTGTATATAGGAAGGGGGCACACAGTGGTGTGTATAGGAAGGGGGCACACAGTGGTGTATATAGGAAGGGGGCACACAGTGGTGTATATAGGGAAGGGGGCACAGTGGTGTATATAGGAAGGGGGCACACAGTGGTGTATATAGGAAGGGGGCACACAGTGGTGTATATAGGAAGGGGGCACACAGTGGTGTATATAGGGAAGGGGGCACAGTGGTATATAGGAAGGGGGCACACAGTGGTGTATATAGGGAAGGGGGCACAGTGGTGTATATAGGAAGGGGGCACACAGTGGTGTATATAGGAAGGGGGCACACAGTGGTGTGTATAGGAAGGGGGCACACAGTGGTGTGTATAGGAAGGGGGCACACAGTGGTGTGTATAGGGAAGGGGGCACACAGTGGTGTATATAAGAAGGGGGCACACAGTGGTGTATATAGGAAGGGGGCACACAGTGGTGTATATAGGAAGGGGGCACACAGTGGTGTATATAGGAAGGGGGCACACAGTGGTGTGTATTGGAAGGGGGCACACAGTGGTGTGTATTGGAAGGGGGCACACAGTGGTGTGTATTGGAAGGGGGCACACAGTGGTGTGTATTGGAAGGGGGCACACAGTGGTGTGTATTGGAAGGGGGCACACAGTGCTGTATATAGGAAGGGGGCACACAGTGGTGTATATAGGAAGGGGGCACACAGTGGTGTATATAGGAAGGGGGCACACAGTGGTGTATATAGGAAGGGGGCACACAGTGGTGTATATAGGAAGGGGGCACACAGTGGTGTATATAGGAAGGGGGCACAGTGGTGTATTATAGGAAGGGGGCACACAGTGGTGTGTATTGGAAGGGGGCACTCAGTGCTGTATATAGGAAGGGGGCACACAGTGGTGTATATAGGGAAGGGGGCACACAGTGGTGTATATAGGGAAGGGGGCACAGTGGTGTATATAGGAAGGGGGCACACAGTGGTGTATATAGGAAGGGGGCACACAGTGGTGTATATAGGAAGGGGGCACACAGTGGTGTGTATAGGAAGGGGGCACACAGTGGTGTGTATAGGAAGGGGGCACACAGTGGTGTGTATAGGAAGGGGGCACACACTGGTGTATATAGGGAAGGGGGCACACAGTGGTGTATATAGGGAAGGGGGCACACAGTGGTGTATATAGGAAGGGGGCACACAGTGGTGTATATAGGAAGGGGGCACACAGTGGTGTATATAGGAAGGGGGCACACAGTGGTGTATATAGGAAGGGGGCACACAGTGGTGTATATAGGAAGGGGGCACACAGTGGTGTATATAGGAAGGGGGCACACAGTGGTGTATATAGGAAGGGGGCACACAGTGGTGTGTATAGGAAGGGGGCACACAGTGGTGTGTATAGGAAGGGGGCACACAGTGGTGTGTATAGGAAGGGGGCACACAGTGGTGTGTATAGGAAGGGGGCACACAGTGGTGTGTATAGGAAGGGGGCACACAGTGGTGTATATAGGAAGGGGGCACACAGTGGTGTATATAGGAAGGGGGCACACAGTGGTGTGTATAGGAAGGGGGCACACAGTGGTGTGTATAGGAAGGGGGCACACAGTGGTGTGTATAGGAAGGGGGCACACAGTGGTGTATATAGGGAAGGGGGCACACAGTGGTGTATATAGGGAAGGGGGCACACAGTGGTGTATATAGGGAAGGGGGCACAGTGGTGTATATAGGAAGGGGGCACACAGTGGTGTATATAGGAAGGGGGCACACAGTGGTTTATATAGGAAGGGGGCACACAGTGGTGTGTATAGGAAGGGGGCACACAGTGGTGTGTATAGGAAGGGGGCACACACTGGTGTATATAGGGAAGGGGGCACACAGTGGTGTATATAAGAAGGGGGCACACAGTGGTGTATATAGGAAGGGGGCACACAGTGGTGTATATAGGAAGGGGGCACACAGTGGTGTATATAGGAAGGGGGCACACAGTGGTGTATATAGGAAGGGGGCACACAGTGGTGTATATAGGAAGGGGGCACACAGTGGTGTATATAGGAAGGGGGCACACAGTGGTGTATTATAGGAAGGGGGCACACAGTGGTGTATTATAGGAAGGGGGCACACAGTGGTGTGTATAGGAAGGGGGCACACAGTGGTGTGTATAGGAAGGGGGCACACAGTGGTGTGTATAGGAAGGGGGCACACAGTGGTGTATATAGGGAAGGGGGCACACAGTGGTGTATATAGGGAAGGGGGCACACAGTGGTGTATATAGGGAAGGGGGCACAGTGGTGTATATAGGAAGGGGGCACACAGTGGTGTATATAGGAAGGGGGCACACAGTGGTGTATATAGGAAGGGGGCACACAGTGGTGTGTATAGGAAGGGGGCACACAGTGGTGTGTATAGGAAGGGGGCACACACTGGTGTATATAGGGAAGGGGGCACACAGTGGTGTATATAAGAAGGGGGCACACAGTGGTGTATATAGGAAGGGGGCACACAGTGGTGTATATAGGAAGGGGGCACACAGTGGTGTATATAGGAAGGGGGCACACAGTGGTGTATATAGGAAGGGGGCACACAGTGGTGTATATAGGAAGGGGGCACACAGTGGTGTATATAGGAAGGGGGCACACAGTGGTGTATATAGGAAGGGGGCACACAGTGGTGTATTATAGGAAGGGGGCACACAGTGGTGTGTATAGGAAGGGGGCACACAGTGGTGTATATAGGAAGGGGGCACACAGTGGTGTGTATAGGAAGGGGGCACACAGTGGTGTGTATAGGAAGGGGGCACACAGTGGTGTATATAGGGAAGGGGGCACACAGTGGTGTATATAGGGAAGGGGGCACACAGTGGTGTATATAGGAAGGGGGCACACAGTGGTGTATATAGGAAGGGGGCACACAGTGGTGTATATAGGAAGGGGGCACACAGTGGTGTATATAGGAAGGGGGCACACAGTGGTGTATATAGGAAGGGGGCACACAGTGGTGTGTATTGGAAGGGGGCACACAGTGGTGTGTATTGGAAGGGGGCACACAGTGGTGTGTATTGGAAGGGGGCACACAGTGCTGTATATAGGAAGGGGGCACACAGTGGTGTATATAGGAAGGGGGCACACAGTGGTGTATATAGGGAAGGGGGCACACAGTGGTGTATATAGGAAGGGGGCACACAGTGGTGTATATAGGAAGGGGGCACACAGTGGTGTGTATAGGAAGGGGGCACACAGTGGTGTGTATAGGAAGGGGGCACACAGTGGTGTATATAGGAAGGGGGCACAGTGGTGTGTATAGGAAGGGGGCACACAGTGGTGTATATAGGAAGGGGGCACACAGTGGTGTGTATAGGAAGGGGGCACACAGTGGTGTATATAGGGAAGGGGGCACACAGTGGTGTATATAGGAAGGGGGCACAGTGGTGTGTATAGGAAGGGGGCACACAGCGGTGTATATAGGGAAGGGGGGCACACAGTGGTGTGTATAGGAAGGGGGCACACAGTGGTGTGTATAGGAAGGGGGCACACAGCGGTGTATATAGGGAAGGGGGGCACACAGTGGTGTGTATAGGAAGGGGGCACACAGTGGTGTATATGGGAAGGGGGCACACAGTGGTGTATATAGGAAGGGGGCACAGTGGTGTGTATAGGAAGGGGGCACACAGCGGTGTATATAGGGAAGGGGGGCACACAGTGGTGTGTATAGGAAGGGGGCACACAGTGGTGTGTATAGGAAGGGGGCACACAGCGGTGTATATAGGGAAGGGGGCACACAGTGGTGTGTATAGGAAGGGGGCACACAGTGGTGTATATAGGAAGGGGGCACACAGTGGTGTATATAGGAAGGGGGCACACAGTGGTGTGTATAGGAAGGGGGCACACAGTGGTGTGTATAGGAAGGGGGCACACAGCGGTGTATATAGGGAAGGGGGGCACACAGTGGTGTGTATAGGAAGGGGGCACACAGTGGTGTGTATAGGAAGGGGGCACACAGCGGTGTATATAGGGAAGGGGGCACACAGTGGTGTGTATAGGAAGGGGGCACACAGTGGTGTATATAGGAAGGGGGCACACAGTGGTGTATATAGGAAGGGGGCACACAGTGGTGTGTATAGGAAGGGGGCACACAGTGGTGTGTATAGGAAGGGGGCACACAGTGGTGTATATAGGAAGGGGGCACACAGTGGTGTATATAGGAAGGGGGCACACAGTGGTGTGTATAGGAAGGGGGCACACAGTGGTGTGTATAGGAAGGGGGCACACAGTGGTGTGTATAGGAAGGGGGCACACAGTGGTGTGTATAGGAAGGGGGCACACAGTGGTGTATATAGGGAAGGGGCACACAGTGGTGTATATAGGAAGGGGGCACACAGTGGTGTATATAGGAAGGGGGCACACAGTGGTGTTATAGGAAGGGGGCACACAGTGGTGTGTATAGGAAGGGGGCACACAGTGGTGTGTATAGGAAGGGGGCACACAGTGGTGTGTATAGGAAGGGGGCACACAGTGGTGTATATAGGAAGGGGGCACACAGTGGTGTATATAGGAAGGGGGCACACAGTGGTGTGTATAGGAAGGGGGCACACAGTGGTGTGTATAGGAAGGGGGCACACAGTGGTGTATATAGGAAGGGGGCACACAGTGGTGTATATAGGAAGGGGGCACACAGTGGTGTATATAGGAAGGGGGCACACAGTGGTGTATATAGGAAGGGGGCACACAGTGGTGTATATAGGGAAGGGGGCACAGTGGTGTATTATAGGAAGGGGGCACACAGTGGTGTGTATAGGAAGGGGGCACACAGTGGTGTGTATAGGAAGGGGGCACACAGTGGTGTGTATAGGAAGGGGGCACACAGTGGTGTATATAGGAAGGGGGCACACAGTGGTGTATATAGGGAAGGGGGCACACAGTGGTGTATATAGGGAAGGGGGCACAGTGGTGTATATAGGAAGGGGGCACACAGTGGTGTATATAGGAAGGGGGCACACAGTGGTGTATATAGGAAGGGGGCACACAGTGGTGTGTATAGGAAGGGGGCACACAGTGGTGTGTATAGGAAGGGGGCACACACTGGTGTATATAGGGAAGGGGGCACACAGTGGTGTATATAGGAAGGGGGCACACAGTGGTGTATATAGGAAGGGGGCACACAGTGGTGTATATAGGAAGGGGGCACACAGTGGTGTATATAGGAAGGGGGCACACAGTGGTGTATATAGGAAGGGGGCACACAGTGGTGTATATAGGAAGGGGGCACACAGTGGTGTATATAGGAAGGGGGCACACAGTGGTGTATATAGGAAGGGGGCACACAGTGGTGTGTATAGGAAGGGGGCACACAGTGGTGTATATAGGAAGGGGGCACACAGTGGTGTATATAGGAAGGGGGCACACAGTGGTGTGTATAGGAAGGGGGCACACAGTGGTGTATATAGGAAGGGGGCACACAGTGGTGTATATAGGAAGGGGGCACACAGTGGTGTATATAGGGAAGGGGGCACACAGTGGTGTATATAGGGAAGGGGGCACACAGTGGTGTATATAGGAAGGGGGCACACAGTGGTGTATATAGGAAGGGGGCACACAGTGGTGTATATAGGAAGGGGGCACACAGTGGTGTGTATAGGAAGGGGGCACACAGTGGTGTGTATTGGAAGGGGGCACACAGTGGTGTGTATAGGAAGGGGGCACACAGTGGTGTATATAGGAAGGGGGCACACAGTGGTGTATATAGGAAGGGGGCACACAGTGGTGTATATAGGGAAGGGGGCACACAGTGGTGTATATAGGAAGGGGGCACACAGTGGTGTATATAGGAAGGGGGCACACAGTGGTGTGTATAGGAAGGGGGCACACAGTGGTGTGTATAGGAAGGGGGCACACAGTGGTGTATATAGGAAGGGGGCACACAGTGGTGTGTATAGGAAGGGGGCACACAGTGGTGTGTATAGGAAGGGGGCACACAGTGGTGTGTATAGGAAGGGGGCACACAGTGGTGTATATAGGAAGGGGGCACACAGTGGTGTGTATAGGAAGGGGGCACACAGTGGTGTATATAGGGAAGGGGGCACACAGTGGTGTATATAGGAAGGGGGCACACAGTGGTGTGTATAGGAAGGGGGCACACAGCGGTGTATATAGGGAAGGGGGGCACACAGTGGTGTGTATAGGAAGGGGGCACACAGTGGTGTGTATAGGAAGGGGGCACACAGCGGTGTATATAGGGAAGGGGGGCACACAGTGGTGTGTATAGGAAGGGGGCACACAGTGGTGTATATGGGAAGGGGGCACACAGTGGTGTATATAGGAAGGGGGCACACAGTGGTGTGTATAGGAAGGGGGCACACAGCGGTGTATATAGGGAAGGGGGCACACAGTGGTGTGTATAGGAAGGGGGCACACAGTGGTGTGTATAGGAAGGGGGCACACAGCGGTGTATATAGGGAAGGGGGCACACAGTGGTGTGTATAGGAAGGGGGCACACAGTGGTGTGTATAGGAAGGGGGCACACAGCGGTGTATATAGGGAAGGGGGCACACAGTGGTGTGTATAGGAAGGGGGCACACAGTGGTGTATATAGGAAGGGGGCACACAGTGGTGTATATAGGAAGGGGGCACACAGTGGTGTGTATAGGAAGGGGGCACAGTGGTGTGTATAGGAAGGGGGCACACAGTGGTGTATATAGGAAGGGGGCACACAGTGGTGTGTATAGGAAGGGGCCACACAGTGGTGTGTATAGGAAGGGGGCACACAGTGGTGTATTAGGAAGGGGGCACACAGTGGTGTATATAGGGAAGGGGGCACAGTGGTGTGTATAGGAAGGGGGCACAGTGGTATAATGCCCGGTGGTGCTCTTACCCTCCAGCCAGGAGGTGTAGTAGGGTGTCCTTGTTCGGTGCCATGTCTCGGGGACGGATGGGTCTCAGGCTCTCATGCTCTCTCCTCCCCCCGGTCTCCCCGCACTGTCACTCCTCCGACCGGCAGAAGGCCGGTTTTCTCTCCGCAGCCGGCTGGTGATGTCGCGTCATACGAGCCGGGAGGGGGTGTGCTGCAGTGACAGCGCCAGAGGGGCGGGGCCAAAGGGGGTACTGGCGGCCCCGAGCCATAGAGAAGAGAGGGGGCGCGGCGGGGGCGTTGTCCGTGACGTCAGAGACGAGCTTGCCGAAATTTGCGCGAGGTTGCGAGGTGTGCGGTCCAATTACAGCGGGTGGGGGAGGGGTGACCACATGTCACTGTCATAGAAGAATCCACTGCCTGCCATATCCATCTATTGTATACACACCCCATACATTGTATTCATCTATCCTCATCCTATTGTATTACTGTACATCATATCATCGTACATTGTATATTATATCATGTACATTGTGTATTTATTATAATATATATATATATATATATATATATATATATATATATATATATATATATATATATATATATATATATATATATATATTTATGTATTATATATATATATATATATATATATATATATATATATATATATATATATATAATGAGTGTATATCGCAATGGTATATTATGTATACTGTATGTTATATTTCATATTATATATACTGTGTATTATATCATGTTATATACATAGTATATATTATATAGTACAATATACAATGTATATAATATGATATAAGACTCAGTATATATAACATAATATAGTACAATATACAGAGTCTTATATCATATTATATACATTGTATATTGTGCTATATTATTTATATATATACTGTGTATTGTATCATGTTATATACATAGTATATATTATATAGTACAATATAAAATGTATATAATATGATATAAGACTCAGTATATATATATAGTATAGTTATAGTACAGTATACAGAGTCTTATATCATATTGTATACATTGTATATTGTACTATATAATATATACTGTTATATCATATTATATACATTGCATATTGTGCTATATTATTTTATATATATACTGTGTATTATATCATATTATATACATTGTATATTGTGCTATATTATTTTATATATATATACTGTGTATTATATCATATTATATACATTGTATATTGTGCTATTTTATATTATATATACTGAGTGTTATATCATATTATATACATTGTATGTTGTGCTGCAGTATATTCATTGGTGTGCGCAGCCTATTGCATTAGAGCACAAACACTTTTATGTGTGTATATCAGCAGAGCAGTGAAAGGTGTCAGTAGAGCAGAAATTGGTGTCAGCAGGGCAATGGACGGTGTCAGCAGTTTTTTTATTTTAATTTCTTTTTTACAACTTATTTTTTTTTATTTTTTTTTATTTATTTGTTTACATTTTTTTTAGGAGCCCCATTTGAGGGGGGCTTTGGTGAAATATCAAGGGTCTAAACCAGTGGTCTCCAAACTGCGGCCCGGGGGTCCAGATGCCCGCCTTTATCTGGCCCATGGGGCACTGTTCCT